>JACXVL010000264.1:0-90698 GCA_014898675.1 Athelia sp. TMB | reverse complement strand
AGCGCTCAGCCCTGAGCGAAGATCATATTAGCGCGGAGAATATTTTGTCCAACGGCGATATCATCTTAGCATTCTGGCCGATTATTACCTCACCGCATATACCTCCTGAAGGTTGAAATCTGCAGAACGCGACCTGAAATCAATCGAAATGATTCTTTTCGCCCGCATAAATACACACAACACGTTGCTCGTGAGCTTTGAATATTACATCGCGTATCTATCTATTGATCTAAGAATTGTCTGCTCATAAGATTGAATTCAAGGCGCTGGCAGTCCCCTCGACGTCTTCCACCCCATGCCAGTGTCCCACATCTTCCAGCCACACTACCTTACTGCCCTTGATCTCTTGATTCAAGAATTCGGTAGTTGCAGCAGGGCTCGTCTTGTCTTCTCGCCCAGCTAGAATCACCGTCTTCCCGGCAGTGATCTTGGAGTAATCGGGCTCAGGCGCGGCACCAAGCGCCTCACATGCCAAAGCGTAGCCCTCGACGGGGGAGGTAATGATGGAGAGCTCGACATAGCTCTTCACCAGCGGCTTCGACGTCTTTGTTTTCTCTGCCAGCCCACCGACCAGGATTTGGGCCGCGACAGGATCAAGACCCAAATCACGCACGGTCTTCGCGCGCCCAGCAAGGGCGGTCTTGCCGGCAGGGGGGAAGGACTTGACTGCACCGATGAGGAGGAGGTTGGAGACAAAGTCGGGGTAGGTCGATGCGAAAGTGGTCGCAATGAGACCACCCATGCTGTGCCCAACTACGTGCGCCTTATTAATGTTCAAGCTGTCGAGTAGTGCCTTCGCGTCCGCCACGTAGCTGGTGATCGATAGCTCTGAGGAGCTCAGTGGGGAGCGTCCATGGCCTTCGAGGTCGAAAAGCACCAACCGATATGTGCTGGAGAGGTTGAGGGAAGCAATGGCGGGGTGGAAAAAGTTCAAGCTCCCGCCAAGGCCGTGGATGAAAAGAATAGCGGGTGCGCCATCAGGCCCAAGCAGCTCGACGTGCAGGTTTTTACCACTCACAGCCCTCCTGCCCACGTCTGGTATGTGTGCACTCTCCAGCGCCTTGGTTGGTGTTACAGTGGCAGGAGGTTTCGAAGTGACAGTATTACTCAATACCCCTAGCGGCGGTATGCTCACCTCCACGACGTCTCCATCCTTCAACCATACCTTCGGCTCCATGCCCATGCCCACACCCACCGGTGTGCCCGTCGCGATGACATCCCCAGGCTGAATGGAAACGCCCATCGAGACGACCTCGACAAGGGTAGGGATGGGGAAGATGAGCTCGGATGTGTTCTGCGACTGGCGGGTAGCGCCGTTGACAGAGGTGGTGAGGTGCAGGTGGGAATAAGACAGTGATGAAGACGGAACGAGGTACGGGCCCTGGGGAAACATCAGCATGTGGATAGTGCTTTATACGGATTATTCGGAAAGGGGCTGACCATGGGGCAAAAAGTATCGAGCGATTTGCCGATGTAGAATTGCTTGTGGTCGCGCTGGCGCTCGCGGGCAGTCACATCGTTGATGATCACTGCGCCCCACACGTAATTCCAAGCGTCCTCTTTCCTGACTCTCAAGCCTGCACGGCCGAGGACAATCCCTAACTCGCCCTCATAGTCGAGGCTCTGCGTAACTTCAGGGTGCGTGTAGATTGGCACACCAGTGGCGATAATGGAGGTGTGTCGCTTCGTGAAGATCACGGGAAAGTCGGGCTGCTCATTCTTGTCGCTGCTGTCGAAGCCAGATTTGTGAAATTCGGCGGCATGCGCGATATCTGGAATTGTACAAAGTGAGCATTCTACTGTAGATATCAAGGGGGCTTCTCACAGTTTTTGCCAACGCAAAGAACGTCTCTTCCCGGAAGTGGCGCCAGTATCTCAACGCTGCTCAAGGCAGCAGGTGGACCGGTTTTGAAGATATGGTCGGCGGCAAGATCTGGGTGCGCCTCAATGAGGGCGAAGAGGTTCGGATACCCGAGCAACTCTGCAACCTCCTTTTCGCCAGGATCGACGAGCCCGGGCCGCGGTAGGGAGTTGGGCGAGGGGCGGTAGGAGACGAAACGGTGTTGAACGGGAGGAAGCTCGCTGGTCTCTTTGCGGGAAGGCATCTTGTCGAATAATTCGTAGAGATGAATGGGATGTTATTTGGCAGCCAGTGGACACTGGATTATAAGAGGATTTATCTGGCCGATTTGCGGTGCACATCCCCAGGATAATCTTTGCGCCATGGACATAATTTCCGGTTCACGGAAGTGCATGTGTGGTCATGGCCAATTAGCGAACAGTCCGATTTTCGGGGCACCGCTTAGGGTCGCGTGACTTGCCCCTGAGACGCGCTCAGTGAGACGCGCCCCGAGTCTTTCGCCTGATGCATTGCCAATCGCTTCAATTCTCGGATTTGCGTGGATTCGCACTCGCGGTGACCGCTTTGTTCTAGCCCTAGACGGATGACCGCACCTTTGATCAGGCGGACTGAGCACTTGACGATCTGTGAAGTGGATTGATAGGCGCCAGGACGCACCTTATAAGGTTTCCCCATACTCCACTATTCACATCTCGAAGGCTCAGATACTAATCAGTAGTCGGCATGTCTCCAGTATCTATCATCAAAGATGGCTTCACCTTTGACCCAGCCACTGCACCCCCCGACAGCAAGTTCAAGACGCCATCCTGGGTCAGGCGCGCCCCCATCACCCCTGGAGAGCCTCAGACACTCAACGGACTAGGCGAGGTCTGTATTCTTTGTGCATGTTTCCACTCCAGCTGAATCCTTGCAGCCCTGGGACTGGAAGAGGCCTGTCTTCCGAGGCATCGACCTCACCAAGGTCGATCCACGTATCAAAGTGAAGAAATACGAAATCGCATGTGTGGGTACCTCCCGCTCCCTTGTTACAGTAGATAGAGTAACTTGATTCATTGATGCAGTCAAACATCGAGAGCAAGATCGCCTTTATCGACGTTAAGATCCTCGACTCGACCGGCGCGCAGCCGTACAGAAGCGACGTGCTCATTCAGGGGAAACATATCGTCTCTGTCGGCACGAAGCTTTTGGAAGCCGAGCTGACTGGAGCAAGAATCTTCGAAGGGAGAGGCCGGACGCTGATGAGCGGAATGGTCGATGCGCACACGCATTTTACGTGGACGAATGCGGGGAGTCTTGATGCACTTGCGACAATGGAGGCTGAGGAGCACACCGTACGTCGACATTGCTTCTTGCGACGTTTCCATGTCAATATTGCTGATCTTGATGTAGCTCTTCTCCGCACGCTCAGCGCGTACCTTCCTCGATTGCGGGTACACGCAGTGCTTTGGCGCCGCATCTGCCAAGCAACGCATCGATGTTGTGATTCGGAACGCGATCAACAACGGAGACATCGTGCGTGTCCTTTCGATATGTCCGAGTATGCCTTTGAATCCATGCCTGTCTTCCATGTTGTTTCCGATATTTCCTATAAATCCTTTACCTCGAATTCTATTACGTCGACGTGTCCGCGTCTAACGCCACCTCGCCCTCTCCTCATGCCTATTCACTGTTACTGATTCTCGCCCTCAATTGCAGCCGGGTCCGCGCTACCTTGCGAATGGGAAAGAGATCGCTCCGCGCGACGGCGCGCTTATAGCGGGCATCACCGCCTATGCCGATGGTCCAGAGGAGACAGCCGAGGTAGTGAAGGCGCACATAGAAAAGACGGGTGTGGATACTATCAAGCTTTCCATGTCGGGCGAAGAAATCACGGAACACCTCCGCGCAGAGGACACAACCTTCGACGATGCGAGCGTTGCTGCGGCGGTTGAGGCGGCGCACGCGCTGGGCGCTCGGGTGTGCAGCCATGCGAGATCCGACGAGAGCGTGCTGCAGTGCCTGCAGTATGGCGTTGACATGATCTATCACGCCAGCTTCATTAGCGATTCGACGATGGATGCGCTCGAGGCCCAAAAGGAGCGCGTGTTCGTCGCACCTGCGATCAACTGGCTGTACGGCACGCTCTACGAAGCGGGTGCGTTCGGTTACCCGCAGAGCAAAGCAGATAGTGTGGGATACAAACGCGAGCTGGAAATCGCAATCGCGGGATTGAAGGAGATGTACAAGCGCGGGATCAGGATTCTGCCGGGAGGTGACTATGGGTGGGTTGCCCTTCGTCTCTTCTCTCTTCGTCTGATGCTCGATATTGATCAGAGACACGAGCAGCTTCGCCTGGACACCGCACGGAACATACCGTGACCCTGAGCTCTTCGTCAAGCTCCTGGGAATGGCGCCCATGGACGTCATCCTCGCCTCCACCGCACTCGGTGGCGAGCTCATGGGGCGCCCGACCGAGATCGGGAAGGTGCAGCCAGGCTTCTTTGCGGACGTTATCCTTGTGAATGGGGATCCGCTTGAGGACATGAGCGTTTTGAGCAACCACGAGAACATCAATGTGGTCGTCATGGTAAGTTCTTTTTAAGGACAGAGATTGGCACTGATGTGGTTATGTAGAACGGGCGGGTTCACAAGTTTACACCCGGTGACGGCCAGGTGTGGTACGAGCCGACGCCAAATCTCATGAACGAGGCTGCACGCTCAAAGCAAATGCAGGAGGAGAGCAAGGACGCGGGTATCAGCAAGTTCATAGACCTGAAGATTATTGGGGAAGATGCGGGCGGGAAAAATTTCGACGCGAAGTAGGCTCGGGCTTGCAAGTGGAGTTTATATGTCTGTTTCTGTGATTGTATGATAATGTATATATGAGCTGAAGTCCTTAACGTAAGTACCTTGTAATGATAGGTGCGCGCCCCATTAAATGCAAGTACGAGTGTATTCGATTCAAGTCCCTTGCGATATGACTCTAGTATGGTTGATGGTGTTTCGAGAAGATGAATTGTTGGGAAGCTTCAAACTGGTAGCAATCGCAGCAGTAGCTGCAAAGCACCTTGCTTACAGACTGGCAGCTGAGCAAAGATGGAGTGCGGCCTATAGACCAGTCCGAGTTGAGTCAAAGTCTGAGACGATCGGTTCATGAAGGCGTGACGTGTGACCGACGCGTCAATGCGACTCGCATGCCGCATCGTCATTGTCACGCATTAGCTTCAAGTTCATCTTCGCCTCCACTGACATTTCATACACCATCGGTTGCTGTGATATCACGCTACGGTATGTCTATGTCCCTGACTCAAACAAGCTACCAAGTATACTCTCTATATCTTGGGCTCTCGGACATTGACACAGGCACAATGACTTCAGATGCAAATCATGGCCATGAAAAGTCACGGCGAAATTGAACTGGTCTATTTGAGCAGAGAAAGAACAATTTGAGCTTCACGACACAGATGGATATGTTACAAGGAATCACGAGTGAATACTGATTACAATGAAACTAAGATCGAAACGGCTAACTCACTGCAAATTGTTGGAACGCCTCGTGCATCCCAATTAAGCCTGGTTGTAGCCGAGGCTGACCGAGGGGACGTTCCATGAGTGGAAGGTCGCACCTGCACCGTCTTTTCCATAGAACCCACTGACTGAGCCCCAGTAGGCACAGGCAGCTGCACAAATGCTGAACGCGCCGCCTGCAATCCGAGTGGCATCATTGCCTATAAGAATGCCCAGCGGATCGTCATTTTAGTTTGACAATATTGAAGCGGACTTACCAGTGAACTCGGCGCCACCAAGAGTGGCGAGCGCCAGGGCGGTGAACACGAGTGTTGAGAGGACAGCGCCTGTAGAGCGAAGTGCACCAATGATAAACTACAGGACGTTATTTAGCAAAGTTGGTTAATGAGAGAGGGAGGCACGTACGAGCACGGTGACGACAAACCAAGACCAGAGATAGAGCCCAACCGCTTGTGAATATTGCGGGCTGAGTACGCCGTCTACGGTATAAGCCGCGGTGACTCCCAGTGCTGCAAATCGTGCAAGTGAATAAGGCATTCCAGAGAGCGCGAGTTATATTCACCAGGCAAGAAGAGGCCTCCGTAAGACAGGTTGAACGCGCCGTAACTGCAGAATACGGTTGCTCCGAACGTGTTCCCGCAAAACATCTCCACTAGACCGACTATGAATTGGCAGATGCCGCCATAGAAAATGAACCTTTGCGAGGGTAAGCAAGGGACTGAGTGTGGCAAAGCGTGACGTACATTACAAGGGCAATATTTGGTATCATAACGCCTCTGGTCTGCAAGCTCAGCAGACCACTAAGCAGGAACCCGGTGCCAAAGGAGAACAGCCCAAGTGGTGCGGGGTTGGCTCTGTAGACAGTTAGACAGGCAATTCGCGACAAGTAAACTGAATTTCACATTTTACGGTAAGCTGGAGGGTCTGGCAGAGGCGGCGTGTGGCCAGAGCAGTGGGCACACCTTGAGGTGCCTGAAGCGTCATGATGATCCTCAAAGTGTCTATTGGATGCCTTGTCGTTGGTAGCGCTGGAGGTACTCATAGTCAACGGGAGATGAGGAGAGGCGGATAATACATGCCCCTTATTGAATCGCGTTGCTTATGTACTAGGGTTTAGCCTATCGTGCGCTCACGCGAGTTCGGCAGAGTCAGTTGATCAGAATACTAACAGACGCTGGGCAAATTGGGACCCATCCCGAAAATCGGATGGTGAATGGAGCCAGGATGTAGCTTCGCTGAGATCCGATTGTGGGGAAAGGGGGGGCTGTGGTTCGCGATTCACTATTCTCACCATGATCCCACCTTTTCCAAGGCCCCAGCCCGCGAATTTTGACGATTCTGATTCATCGAAGGCGGTGGCGGAACGTATCGAGCTTGTAGGGCGTCCTCCAATTCAAGCCGCAAAGCAGAATAAGCGTCGCAAGCAGCGACCCACGTATGTACCGAGGCCAGGATTCCAGCCTGCCAATCTCCGCATGCCTCCGTTGATCCAATCGGAGGAGTTAACGAAACACCAAACCAAAGACGATGCTTGTGGGTCCACATATTGAATTCAACGACGATGGTCGCGCTGACGACCGGCATCTAGGGATATGTGTTGGTAACTTGGTCTTTGATGTTACGGCCTTCATGCTCGTGCACCCAGGGGGAGCGTCCATAATTGAAACTTTCGCCGGGAAGCAATGCGATTGGCAGGTTGGTTACACGATCTTCTCAGAGTCCACTTTTGCACTATGGACGTGCTGATTTAATGATGGATGAATATAGTTTGATCGCTTCCATGGCAAGCCACAGCTGACGATATGGGCAGAGCGACTATTCGTCGGGCGAATAGAATCACCTCCACCGAACGAGATTGCAGAGCCGAGTATGTGGATTACAACAGGCAGCATTTAGATAGTAGATGCCACAATTACAAGTACAAAATTAGGGGGTTCCTGACGGTTCAGAAGCGTAAGATATGTATCCAAGAACCGATTTGCGTAAAGCCACAGCGTTATGACAGCACGAGAAGTATCCAGAGAGTCGAAGTTTGAGCGCTCAGAGTTCGAAGATCCAGTCGAGGCCTTGTGTGACATAATCACCCTGGAACGCATCTCCAGCCAGCAGGCCATCGAGGTCCATCTGCGGCAAGTTCTGTAGGGAAAGCACAGAGGGGTCCCACTCGAGAGGCTGGTTCGGGTATGTTCCCTGGAAGATAGGCGGAAGAGTGGACAATGACGGTACTGTGGGGACATATTGGCCACCTTGATGGCCTATGTGAGATGGCGAATCCTCAGTAGGACTACCTGGGCGGCTTTGCCCTGCCGCCGTGGATCGAAAGCCAAGGAGCTCGCGCACGCGCTGGGTGTGCTCGTCTCCGGCATCCCCTTCCTGAGAAGTTGAGCTAAGGAGATCGCGGACTTTTCTGTGCAGCTGCGTGACGATAGGCAGAGCGCGTCGGACGAAATGGTCGTCGTCGCCGAGTGGCCAGGTTTCGAATATATGGACCGCCACCTCAAGGGCCTCCCAAGTGCGCAGGACGTGTAGAGATTGCGGGGCTCGCAGGATGCATGCCGCTAACACGACAATCGCCGAGAATGTGTCTGGACTTGAATGTCAATATATTGTGGAATGGACAAGCAGGAAATGCTCACGGAACATGAAGAACCAGAAGCTCCGCGCTTCGTGAGGACACTCAACTAGTGCAGAGGACATGTTCTCAACGAGCGCCTCGGCAGAGGCTATTGATGCAGAAAAGCTTATGCCAAAGCATGAGTTCAGGGGCTCCTGTATCGTCTGTGACAGAATGTGCCCTAGCCAGGGGCGATGTAAGAATAGCAACGCCTTGTGCACTATCAGGGTATGCATGTGCCGCTGTACAGCGGTATGCGAGACAGCCAGAGGCTCGGGCGAGTGCGGCCCCAGAGTGTCTTGTCGCTTCAGCCGCGAAAACATGCCACTACGAAGCGCAGACGGAGCTTGGCCTTCTACTTCGCGAACGCGACGGTCAAGGGCGAGGGCTTCACTGTAACGGAAATCGGGGCTGCTGATGCCAGTGAGGATGCGCTCACATAGCGGCGCGAGTGCATACTTTTGCTGGTCGAATGGTGTCACATTCATTGGTCGTTCTGTGGTACACGAAGACAGAGGGGCAAACACAGGTCGGCCTCTGACCGAGCCCGGCATTAGCATGTTAATTGAACAATAGGATATCCACGCACTGGGATAATGCCTGAAGGCGGTCATATGTTTGCAGCTCCCAGAACACTCGTCTGCGAGTTTCCAGTTCTTCAGAGGGCAAACCCCACTTGGACCCGTCTACATGCAGCCCTTGCGCTTGTGCGAGACGGCCCGCGCTGCCCAGCAAGATCCATCCCTCCTGCGCTAGATAGCTGTCTCGGTTGTTCGCCAGGAAAGAAACGGACAGGTGCAGCGTTTGCACTCCAGCCAGTGTGAAATGCCGAAGATATAGTCCATAGTCAAGTAGTGAGCGCGCTGAGTTGTACAAGTGCCATGGCTGATTGGACGTCAAGGATCGCCCAGGCGCAAACAGAGCGCCAAGCGCAAGCACGAGCACCACAGCCGCCATGCGCTGTGCGATGGGGTAAGAGATTTCTTCGGCTGGAATAAGCAGCAACTGCAGATCCTCCCGTATTTGCTGCTCGCTGACTATACAATATAACCAATCAACGTAGCGGAAGTATATGCGCACGAGATTTTTGGCTTCTTCCAGGCGGGGGAGAGAGGATAGGACGCTGACGACGCCGAGCTGGGAATGCATGTCCATGAGGGGCTTTGCACGATCGCGGCGAGTATGTTGGGCAGAGAGGTGTGCACGAGCGTAGGCTGGGTGAGCTTCCGATTCCTGGCCGGTAACGGCCTTCAAATGACAATTGAGCTGCGCGCCTTTACGAGAAAAGTGGAGATATGAACGCACCTGTTGTAGAGCCCACGATGACCCACCTGCGCCAATGTATATGCTCTCACCATCCTTCTGAAGACGGAGAACCCCGCCAGTTTCTCCTGAGTGCGCATTGTCGCGGCGATCTTGATCAGTGGATGCTGACGAACGGGTGTAGCTGTGGCCGTTTAAGCTCTGATCGGCCGCCAAACTGGTGGAAGGTGACAGGGCAGGCGATGAAGCGAGGGATACTGATCGTCGCTCCTCCTTGAGCACTTTCAATTCGTTCGTCAACTGCTCGACCTGCGATTCCAGAGCGGTCTGTCGCTGCAGTAGCTTCGTGTTGAATTTCCGAGCCTCTTTCTCGGATCTTCAAATAGTAATTAATAAGCGGGGAAGTGGGGACTGCTGAAGACATACGATGGTTGTATTTCGCCATCTGGGCATATTGCAGCACATCCTCGCTTTCTGCAATTGCTACATGGCCATTGTTTGTCACACTGGGCAAGGATAGTCGCCGTCAGACGATCCCAGGAAAGGATGTGCAACTGTTGCCTTGTCACTCACGCGCTGTTTGGATCGACGACATTCTGCACAGCTTGTCTCTCCACTGGAGCCACCTGCTCCTCGCTTCCGCGAGTTCGCGATTGGGACTTGCGGTGGTGTCGACTCCGAGTGGGCTATTTGATACATGGTGAATGCAGAGGAGCTTCTACTAGGAGATGAAGGTAAAATAGTCGCGGCGGCTAATGGCTTTATAGTGTCCTGCCTGTTGGTGGTCATTCCATGTACATGGCAAAGAGTCAGCACTCGGTTGATTTGGCAGCTTTACGTTGATAACTGCACGTTTCTGTTTCAGCGAGGGCGTTAGGACGATGGCACCGACAACTCTAATGAGAAAGTTGTTTCCCATGGATCCTAGTTAATAAGGCCGGCACGAAAACCCCGATCTACCCGCTTTTGGGGCGGACAAACTTGCCTACCTTTCCTGAAGGCAAACCTGCACGTTCCGAATGTTCATCCCTGACGACCTCAAACAAATCGCAATACCTGCCTCGAACTCTGTTCTGTGTGGATTAGGCCATCTGGGTTCGGAATCTATATTCGAGGGTCTCGACGAACGGCCGATGATGAGGATACTGTAGGTGGCACTCTATTGAAATCTCCAAGTTTCAACGACCGGGATGGCCTCGCTGCGAAATTTCACATGCGATGTTGGGCGGTCCACGTAAACGGTGGATATATTTCTTGATGCCTGAAATTACAAACTCAAAAAGTACGGACATGCCAATGAGCTGACTTGGCAAGCTAACTGAATTGACTACACCGCTTTATTGAAGATAGCGAAGCACTGATTCAGCGAAGGATTGAACCTACGCACGCATGTGGCTGTACTAGGCCTTTCATCAACCTTGCGTAGCTTGACCGCTCAAGACTCAGATCCGCTAGACTTGCTGCTACTGCTATAGTCAGTCAATGGTAATCAAGTGGACCAAACACTGGCCACGAGCAACGCGGTGTAGCCTTGAGGCTCAGCACGGGTACTGAATGAACGCTCGCGTCCATTGGAGGCAGATCTACAACCGACACTTAGTTTGACACATGCAATGCTGCACGAGCACACGGCGTTGGCTGGTGCGGGCAACCATCACTTGACCATCACGGTCTATCCACAACATATTCCCTTTCGGCATGCTCAAATTCCTTATGTGAGCATTCGTAAACGCCAAACGCCACATTCATAGAACGATATCTCTGATTAGCCTAAGCTCGGTAAAGACGGGTAATTCAAGCCTTGCGACCCACCACTAGGGAACGCGCCATGTGCTTCACCTGCACCTGCTCTAGAGTTTCGTCACGACCATGGTCACCCTCAGGCCTTGCCGCAAATATGTCATGCTCCGAAGTGATTTGGTCGCCAACATATTTGAACATCTGCAACAACCTGCAAAACAGCGGCCACCTTGAATTCATGGGCCTCAAGTCATTCAAGCTCCGAGGAGTAACGGTGATCAAGTCGTGTTTCAAGACGATTACCAGAAGACTGGAGTCACGAGCTCACTACCTCTCTCCCAGTCAGACTTGGCCACGCCTGTGTACTATCCTGGGCATACCGCCTGCTCCCCCCGACAATCCACCATCTGGATCGTGTCACTCGAGAGAGCCAATCGCGGCATGTGATGTGCGCCAACGTCCTGGATTCTGGGGCTTTGTGCAGGCAATGGCCATCCCCTGGATAACGAATAGATGCATTGACTGGATCTCATCGTACTGCCGATACACTCGAACCTGGACACCGGATCTTTGTTGGTATCCCCCGCACCAGCAGCGCAGAATGGAATACGTGTATGGTTGTGCAGGTCTGTGATGCGCATTCGCAATTGACATTCCCAGGACCCTTAAACTTTCTTACCCTCAAACTTTCCTAAACCCCACTGTTATCTCTCTCGTGTTTCCCTGCGCTAATGCCGAGTGTATGTTCAAGCCGCCCCGTCTCGTTGGCAGCTGTTGTCTCAAAATGTCAATGATGTCTTCAAGGATACCTACAAGGATACGCCCATCAAGTAATATATTCTGTGGACCCGCAGGCCATCAACATCAAAGCCCCTGAATCTTTTCTTATCACCGATATTCTGACGCACCATCTATGAAGCTAGATCAACCCAAATGGCCGCTATGAGAGTCTTTAGCTCATTGTCTGCACTCACCTATGGGCCTTTGCGCTTCCCGATGATGGCTGATTTTGATCTTATCTCGGAATGTCACGGCTGAGAATTCTGGTTTGGTGTGCTGTCTCCGCCGATTTATAGACACTAGGTTCTCGTCGGGCCTCTTGATCTAGGCATCTAGTTCCACAGGAGAGGATACACCGCGTGATGCGGGAGTTACGCTTCGTCAAGTGCAACCAACTACTAGGAAGTGAAAGCATTCAGACAATAATTTTTTTGTTGATACGATCTTCAATTCCGTGAATGAATAGATACGGACAGTGAAACGTGATCCCCGCTGATGGAAAGAAGTTCAAGTTTGAATTATGGGATATAATTTAGGGAAAACAGACTCCAGAGATTGACTCGTAGTTCCTCGGATTTTTTTATCGCACTGAAGGTGTGGAATGACTATATCAATTCCGCGGCAGTTGCGCCCGGCACAGAATGAGATGCTTGAATGGACGAGTGCCAGTGCTGTGGTAGATGAGTTCCATGTGAATTTATAAATCAGGCGTTCTCACATCAAGTGAACAATGGATTACCGCACAAATACCGGAGTCACTGCTGCGCACATTCGGTAAATCCTACATAGTCGTAAACCAGCCTCAGCTGGAGGTGATGTCATTCCATGAATTGTTGAAATAATATATTTATATTGTATCTAACATAATATCTACCATTTTGCTCCGGTGCGCGTTATCTCGCACGTAAATGAACACACTAAGATTTACGGAGTCCGAGAATGGCATTTCCTTTCTGGGTGGCGTATGGGCTGCTTTTGGATGTCTCTAGCAACCACGTCTCTTCCTCACACCCAACATGTCATCTGTGCTGCCAATCCTCTTCATACTTGTGGTCATCGCCGGGCTCATTTTCTGCTCATATCTCTTTGTTCCCAAAGGACCCCACCAAACGTAAATATTTATCCTACAAATTCGGGGAATTGTTGCTAACGGCGTGAACCGGCAGATTGATACGCTCCTCGTTGATGCTCACCTTGGCGGCGTGTTATTTGATGTGGGCAATAACCTACCTTGCCCAACTGCACCCTTTGATCTGTGAGTGGTGCGATACTTGTGTCAGACTTGTGCTGAAGGTTACGCAGCACCACAAGTAACATCAAAGCTTGAGGGATAGAGGGATACTGGGGTGCATGATTGTTATGACTGGGGTGCGTGCATTCTCTATTTTGAAACAATAGGGCGCTTGCTCACCAATTTTGACAATTGCTTAGGACTTCTCAGAATGCGTAAACAGGCTTGTTATACATGGACGATGCAAAGCCCTTTACGATGTCAGTTTTGTTAATTCTACGTCTATTACTATTTGCCAGGTTTCTAGAGTCTTATGGATCCCAGTCCTGTTCGGTGCTGCCCCAGCCTTTAGCACCTACTTTCTCTACCACGCTATGTTCGCCACTACCTTGCTGGGACCATGCTGCGCATTCTCCCCATTCTGATGACCCAACATCATTTCCCCATCCTTGAGTGGCCTCCGTTTTCGTGCTCCAAGATTGAAGGGTGTCTTCATGTAGCCATGTCTCGCCACCCTCATCCCACTCCCCCTCCGAATTGTTGCCTTCATCAGGTATATGCACTTCTTGTGTTAGTGGTATGAACTCAACGGCCCGTCCCCACGAAGTCTCTCCATTGTCGTCTGCTCCGATGAGCTCAATAGACCAGTCTTCTCTTCTCGCACTTTCATAAGCCTGCCCGCCTGGTCCGTTTCTGTCTTTTTTCAGGAGCAAGCCTTCATCCGCTTCCACAGCGTCCATTAATAGTTCGATCCAGCCCCCGCAAAGTGTGGATATATCCTGCTCAAACCAAAGTTCCTCAAACCGCATAGATGCTTCTTGAAATGAAATCATCTTTTGCTTTACGGCTTCGCCGATGGCCCCCAAGTCCGCAGTGGGCCTTTGGGAGGATGGGTGGGCCAGGTGCTGGTGTGCGGCCATCAAGGTATGTTTGCTTTCCCCGGCATGCTCGCTAAGAAACTTCGCTGCTTTGGCCTCTCGCATGTTCCTGCATTCTTTACTTTCTTTACGCGTGAATTCTGCAACTTGGCTCGCGCCCGCGCACTCCTCATCTCTGCCCCAAGGATCCTTCTCCACAGAGCGCCCAACTGTACTGGTAGTCACCTCATAACCCCATTCCAGCGCAGCCTCCTCACAGTACTTTTCGAACTCTTCGATTGTCCATTCGAATTTGTGGTCATGATGTCGAAAGATGCGGTTGGTACGCCCAGTGGGGTCGAGATACCCACTACGGTCGGTGATTCCAGGCGCAGTCCAGCGCGCGTTGAATGTATAGGAAGGGGTCGTGATGAGCAAATGCCGTGGATGGTATACCCCAAGCAAGACCGGCGCGTACAATGGTAGAATAGAAGCAGGCAGATGCTCGATTCTGCCAGAAAGTCAACAATGTCCTCGATGAGAGGAAACATATGCAGCGTACACCTCTGTAGACACAATGCACTCAACGCCTATGAACGCAGAGTTGATATTTTCTAAGCTACCGTGCCATATGTTCACATCAAGCGGTTCCCATCGCATCGGAGGGCTCATGTACGACTTCAAGATGGATGGCTTCGGAGGCGCCGTCGCATCTACCGCGCATTTTAGATCGGAAAGTGAGATGTCCAATCCGTGAATAAGTGCGCAATGCAAGTTAGCAATTTCCTTCTGACTGCGCGATTCGATTGAAGAGAGGTTCTCAAAGAGTCTGGGAGCCGAGATAGAGGTGGATCGAGGACGCAACCACGGAGAAGGCTGGGTCAGACATGCAAGCAGTTCGCCCTCGCCGCAGCCAATGTCAACGACCTGTCGCGTCAATCGCGTTAATGAATATCGAACATGTAGTATGAGGTATAATCACAGAAACGACATCTTCGCGTCGCAAAACGTCAAGGACCCAGATTCTGCGCTGCAGGTATAGCTCCGGGATAAAAGTGAGCCGTATTGGCTCAATATCAAGAGAATCTTTGCCATTTGAAGTCTCAGCAGACATGCCAGTGATGAAGATGGGGGATATAAAGTTGTATTTCACATCTTGCACGGTGATCGAGCGCCCGTTCACTCGGAAATGTTACAATCGCATCCGAGTTGGAAGCGTAAATACCTGGTGAAGTCAATTAAATCTATCTGATCTGAGAAATGAATGAAACACGATTCTAAAGGTCTATAACCTTTATGCGTATGGTACAACATCGGTATCAAGACACTATGTACCCAGTATTGGCAGAAGGAATTAAAGGAATAATGGATAGGGTCTGAGTGTACTTTCGTGTAGCCACCATTAGGGATGCAGGATAAAGTAAGTCTTCGGTGGAATGCAAGGATATAAAGCGCAAAGGCGATGCATGAAGTCCGTGATAGCAGAAACGTTGTGGGGAAGGATCATGATAAGACACAAGATAAAGAACAATGCGGGTGTTGGAGCCGGTGGTGCGAGAGGTCGACGAGAGCAACAAATAAGGGTACTTTCAAACGAGGGCGGCGGACTGGAGGTAGCCACGAAAAATGGAATCACGAACTGGGTTAAGAGACTTTGATGAGCAGGGTGTGTGGCGCTTCACAAAACAGAATACGCACTGTTCCCGATTATAGACTGCGTAGTCTTGGTATCAACAACACTCGTAAGGTGGGTATAAAGCACACGGCGACTTTCGTTATTACGGCGATGAACCTGAAGGAAGTGTGCGCGGAAGTATTGCACGGCTGTCTCGTAGTCGTTTGTTCGGTCGGCAAAGGAAACGATGCTGTAGGGCAACTGTATGAGAAGTGCCGTGTTTGGAACACGCTTATAATGACTCACTATCTCTGAACGCGAAGGCCTTTCGCCAACTTCGATTTCAAGATATCAGTTTTATCTATTGCAAGCGGTTAGCGGAGATAAACGGAGGTAGCGGAAGCAATCTTGCGCACTTAAAAACAAGACCAAATGAACCTTTTTGAGGAGCTGGTTGGCACATATCTGAGTGAAGAGTTGGAGTGAATCGTCGATTCTGTTAGTACGAGGATCCTCTTCCAAGTACTATAGAAAACGTTCATGAGCATATACGAGGTTTCGGTAAAGGTAAAACCGAAATATAATCGCACCTGGTCGAATGCACTGATGGGGGCGACGAAAATGATAGCATTAGCCGTGTCAAAGTATGGCTATGATTTCGGAACATCCGATCAGCTCGCGTGATCGCAAAATGGATGGATTTGTTACTGACCACCCAGGAATGCCTTTGCCCCCTGGCGCCACCGACATCATACAAATGCCACATGGTGTTTTTGCCGTAAATGTTGACCTCAAAAGAATGCTCAGCCACCCCCATCGTTTGAATACGAGCATGAAGAATGTCGTCGGTGGTGGGTATGTACCCTTGTTTGCCAATGCGCAAAATATCTGTCAAAAAGCTGCATATATGCGTGTGAGACGGGTTATTTTCAATCTTTCGATAACTAGAAGAACTCGAGACGAACAATTCGGACCATTCGTCAAGCTTCAACTTCCTCTTTGTAATGAGGGAGACGACAGTAGGGTGTTGCCAAAGTTCCAGTATATCTTCCTTGGACATGTCAAGCATGGCACTGACTTCATCTAGGAGTGGGTCTTCGTCAGCGATTTCGTCCCTATCTTCCGACTTGTCTCGGCGTTTCGATCTTTTGGCCTTGAGTAGTCCTCCATTTTCCAATGTGCGCGTCTGCCATCCGTTACGTACAAAGACTTCGGCTCCTTTCTTCGTCTCTAACCCACCGTTGAGACGACGAGCAAGCTGTTCCTCACAGGATGTTACTGGAGCCAGACGGAGTCGCAAAGTAGCGATCTGGTGCGCAGAGGGTTGCATCTGTGCGTGTGAAGACGAAACAAGAGATTGTGCGGTCGGTGGGCGAGATGGTCTCAAGGAGTTGAGAGAGGGGATCCGTTGGGAGTTGCTCGAAGATCCTTTGGGAGAGCTGGTAGCGAGGCTGGTGAATGCGGAAACCTTGCCACCCCATTTAGGGTTTTCATTGATGGATGCGGTATCGTCGTCAAGTTCTTCATGGGGCTCGAGAGCATCAGAGCCGTCGTCAATATCGTCATACATAGCGAGAGTCGTGAGGATCTGCTTGATGGAGCGGATGATGTTGAAGTAGACCACAGTGCGCCATGAGGCGCGTTCACTCTGCAAAGAGTTAGACCAACGAAGTGGTCGGACACGCCTGTATGCTCACCTCAATGCTTTTAGGGCTATACATTAGCTGGAACTGCTTCTGCAATGTGGACTTCCCCGACTCCGCCTGGCCTAGTAATAGAAGCTAGGTGCCAGATTATCAGTTGGTGATGTAACATCGGTGGCCTTTAGCACTCACCTTGACATCGTCCTTGCTCTTCTGCAGCTTGTTCCTCTCCTGTTTGAGCTCCTCGTCGATCTTCTCGGAGCGTAGTCGCGCCTTTGCTTCCTCTGCTAAGCGGACTTGCTTTTCAGCCTCCGTTTCGGTAGGTGGAGGACGCATTGCAAGAGTGAGTGGATCCTCGGTAGTGTAACGACTGTTCTGTGTTCGAATCATTGCTGCGAAAGAAGAGGAGGGCGATGATGGTGTTGGTATTGGGAGTAAGAGGACCAAGTTTTCGGCCGCTGTATTCGAGGGACCCTGCTAAACGAGAAATGGATTTGGGCGCCTAAATAATACGCCGCTCACTCCTTTATGGTGAGCATCATCGACCCTAACTCCGATTCGTAACATTTGTATCTGATGGTCGCACCGTACAGTCCGTTACACTCCATACAACGCACGGCGAACTCAAGGCAAATGCCACCCCATAGTCGCTTCTCATTGTCTGATCTTGTTTCAAATGTTTCAATAGATCGAAGTTTTTTGCGAGGCTGTCCCCAAGACCGCAGAAGTGAGTAACCAGGCAAACGACACTCTTGCGCATCCTCAATAACGCCTGTCAGAATTTTCTAGCTCTGTGTGCTTCGAACTATTATGATGGGTGCATTTTCCATCGCAACATAAAAGGCTTCATGGTCCAGACAGGCGATCCGTCGGGTTCTGGCAAAGGCGGCCAAAGCATTTGGGGTGCTGCGTATCCGGATGAGATTCGCTCGACCCTGAAAGTACGTATGGCGGACGCGGTTTATCACCACGCCCTCACTTCACTTTTAGTTCAATGGACGCGGCATAGTCGCGATGGCCAATTCCGGCCCTGACACGAACAAGTCTCAATTCTTCATAACCTACGCAAAACAGGCACATCTTGACGGAAAATACACCATCTTCGGCAAGGTCATTGACGGTGCAGACTCAACATTAGACGCCATGGAGCGTGTGCCAGTGAACAACAAGAGTCGACCTTTGACCGAGATCAAACTGACACACGTGAGTGCAATACTCCGAAGCGTCCAACATTGATGCCATTCCCTGGTGTAGATCACGATTCACGCCAATCCGCTAGCGGATGCGTCGCTGTCGAGATAAGTAGGGGGCCATTTCGTATACCCATCGTCGTTCCGGCGTTGTTGGACCTCCGGCTTCGTATCCGACTCGGAGACCATGGGTGAACGCGTAGTTCACAAGTTTGTCCAAGTCGCTTATTTGAACAACTCCCAGAAATACATCTGCATTTACGCACGAGAACACTGACATGATGTGGCCAAATTATCGCTTAATGAACCCTACCAGCTCTTTCTGCAACTCTCTTTGTCGCCGAGCTTTTGCTAGGTCATCCACACTCCTCAAGTCGTACACAATGTCTCGCGTTTTGCCGAAGTAGACCTTAAGAGCATTTGAAATCGAGTAAGGTCAATTGATTGATGAATAGACGAAACCCTGACCTCTTGAAGCAGATTACGCATCTTAATCTCCATCTCTTCAATCATCTTCCCAGTGTTGGTGATGTGAGAAGAAGCATCTTGCAGGGGCCAATCTTGTTCGGTCTTCGAGCGAGGTCAATTTGGGTTCTGGAAAATAGATAATTAAGTTAGAGCACGAACCTGGCGGGTCATACTTCCACTCAGGGTTGTCTCTCCATCCTTCTTCCAACCTCCTTTGGGTTTCACTCCTGAGGCACTTTCGGATGCTTGTTCGGCTGCCCCACCCTTATGTGTCACCAGTTGTAACATAATGGTCGAAGTTAACTTGTAGTGTGCTTGGCGTCCACGTTCAACCGCCTCGAATACGTGAATCGAGTCCCAAGAACCAGCTGGCTCCGATGGAGCTGACGGTGTCATAGCTACATCGCTTCGATTAGATCACAACATGGGCACTTGAATCCCGCGTTTGTTGCCCTGGGACTTACTTTTCTTCAGTAAAACAACACCTGCAAATCCACCATCATCAAGATCCCACAGGTAGACCGACGATACGCCTCCCTCAAAGTACCTGTGCCACGTTGTTAATGCAATGGTTGAGACGGGCACCCGCTTGAAACTATGACACGTACATCTCTCGATATGTGTCAAACGCTTCGTTGGCTGTGATCTCTAACTTGCGTAGCTTGGGGGTTGGGGTGGTACCATCCTCTAGCGGAGGATCATATTCGTTTGACCACGGTGATCTAATTGGCATGTTAGACGAGGACAGCGTGGCTAGCCAATAAGACATCTACTCACCGATAACTTTCCCCATCTCGGTTGTAATCGCACGCCAGATACTCCTTTCCTGTCGAGCGATCGGTACGAAGCTGAAGCGGCTGGTCAACACTGCCCAGGAGATCGTCAGCATAGTCAGGACAGATCCCAACTAAAGCTGCCACGTTCTCCTCCACGCGCGTAGGGGGCAGCCGTCGCATTAAGTCAAGCATAGAATCTACAAGGTCGGCCATGGCTGCTGAATCCTTTGCAAAAGAACGCTTCACGAAATTGGGGACCTAGGTCTAAGGTAAGTAGATGATGAATTCGGATGCAATAATGCCTCGCGCGGAGCGTATCCTATATATTCTGAATAAAATTAGTTGCGATAGATGGTACAACAAATGCTAGCTATTGGTACATGGTATTCTACTTCAAAAACATCCAAATCTGGAGAAATAAGATTACAGGGATCTATCACGGTCCAGATGGTGCAATCCAGTCCCCGAAAAATATAGGTAGGGCGAAATTAATGTCATTGTGCTGGATGCGAAGGGGACGGTGTGTGTGAGCAGCTAGCTTCGATAGCTTCTTCAGTTATATGCAATTGTGTCGCGAGTTGGATCTAGAAGAAGAGCATCAGCGATTGTGCGGATTGCTCGAAGGCAGATATGCCAACCTGGTGTGGACCTTCTAGCTGTTCGTCAGAAGAGTTCAGGCAGGCGGAAACTCTAGAGGATTCCGTTGGCGAACGGCCATTCGTTGATCCTGTTCGTGAGATGGGCATCGCCCTTGACTGGCTGTTTGACATTCGAGGGAAATTTGGCGTAACAACAGAAGGCCGAGAATCCGCACTGCGGCGCATGCTATCTGCTACTGGCAGCGACTGCACTCCCAGCTCGTGACCAGCGGATTTTCCACAGAAGGTCGCGCATTGCGTGTCCGCGCCATCTGGATATTTATCGTCGTCGTGAGCCCATACATCTTGTGTCACGTTGTCGGGTATGTCGAGTCTGATATTGCGGCCTGTGCTACTAGAACGAGTTGTGACCCAGAACAATGCGAGGGCGTTGCAGATGACCTGGTGAAGCGCTTAGCGTAAGATATTGTTGAGAAATGAGAGCAAGCTTACATCAACGCCGCAGCTGTCGAGACAGATCCAGCCAAGCTCTCCGCCACCTTCAAGAGTTAACATTAGGATGTTAACAGTTGATGTCGTGAGAGCTACGATGGCGCCGCTGTTTGCATGTGTCAATACACGTACACAAGATATTGAGTCGGGCTTACATCAAGGTACGCCCAGCGATTCGACGAATGGGGGCACGGATATGGCCAGTCCTGACAAGAGGCCATAGAAACAGGCTAGTCAAGAGCAAATTGACGTAGCTGAGATTGGCTCAGCAAAGTCATTATGATCGGTTGTATCATAAGCACTTACATATCGTACGATAATAAGGGAATGGATGCCCACAGCGATAATCCAATTACGCATCTATCACCCTCCTTAAAGCGGTGGATGCTACCTATCATTCAGAGACAAATGAGTGTGGATAAGCATGAAGAAGGACATTGCTTACCGATATACATTAGAATAGTAATGATTAGATATAACGCCACAGTGGTAACACAGACGATGTAGATTGGGAGGCGGAAGCGCTTTGTGTCAGTCGTCGGAGCCCATACAACATACACTTTCTCGACTAGGTGGCAAGATGAGAGGCCTGAATGAGACGCATATGGCAGCACTTACTGAGAAAGCAGTAAATGAACAACTTCGATATGCCGTAGAATACAAAACAGAAATGTATGGCGAGCGAGCAGACGAGCGAGCCCTTATCGAGACCTGAGCCTTGGTCAAGTCCGAGACCGAATATGAATATGCCACCTGCTCGCACATCAGTAAGCTGTTGCCTCTGAAATAAAAGATTGCGTACTGGACACGAGGAATAGCCACGACACTAGCATCACCACCAGAATACAGAACCGAGGCCATGTTAAGTCCCTCCAGCCGCGAATCGTCGTGAGCCGCTCTGAGGCCAGTCTCCGCGAGAAACAGTGAGCCAAGATTGATATTCCTATGATCGGTGAATGAGGTAAGTTTGCAGCTCAGAAAAACAGCTCCCCGCACCAAAGAATGCCACTAATGCACTGAGCAATCGCATGCCGGGGGAGGGGAACATGTAGGTTCCTACCGTGTGATCCATGGCCGCGTCCGTGTTACTCCCCGTTGCGGGTACTTGAGCACGGCCAGGTCTGCAGTGTGTACTGGAGGTTGCTGTCGAAGATCCTGTCTACCGAATGCCAAAGGTTAGGTCGAAGGGGGATAGATGAGGCATGTATTGGTCACATCCGGGATTGCCGGATTCTTAGTTCAAGGCACTCAGCTTGAAGGATTCCTTGTTGCAGCGTGCGATGATTCTGACAGCTTTCACAGTCTCGGCTATCGCTGTGATGAGTCCCGAATGGCAGCTCCATAGCAGCCTTCGTGCTTGCCGCTGTTGGCCGCGAAGTTGTGATTGCTCGCTTGAGACAGCTGTGGCTCTACAGATTTGCCCCTGAATGTCAATTGAATGTCCCAAATTTTCCACACCACTCATATATGTATGATACTCCCATCTTGCTCTCATGGTCCAACATTTCGAAGCTGGTGCTCTCAGTTATATTCTCTGTGTGGATGCTCGCTGCTCAAGGTGCATGGTGGTGTTATGATTCCATACGATCTCACGGACATTACATGTCTCATAGAATAAAACAGACGGAAACACATTCGCTTCTACACATATACCGATGATCCGCATTTGATTCGCTAATAAGCGTACGTGCCGCATGCCACATAAAGCAATTCACAGCGGTCCGTAAGTATGTACTCGATCAGCCCTCATCATGCATCAGAACTGCCGCGGCAATACACCGGCCGGTACCGATGACCGCAGCCAAAGTTCCAGATCTCATGTTCTTACTTAACTGTCACCCGCGCCCTCGATCTATGTATTGGTGTACTCAGCGTCGGCTCCACGGTCTGGAGCTCATCTACTAAGTCGATTGTGCTCTTGCCTGGCACAAATCGTGTTCCAAGCATTTTCGCCGTCATCTGGCCGCGGTTCGAATGTGTTTCATTGTGGGGTAGTTGCATATTGACCTGTTCAGATGTTTCCAACTTGCCTACAAATAACCCACGATGGGTGACTGACTCTGAAATTGTTGGGGAGCGAACAGTTCGTCGGCCATTCACGGTGATGTACAACCTTTACTTGGACATTCCAGGCAGTCAATTTATGCGAACGTCAGGCCACAGCATGTGTAGAGTTGACTGACACTTCCAGATGGCGCCGCCTGCCAGGCACATGCACTGCATATAGAATCCTCTGTGGCTGATCCACATCCACATCCAGTCTCGTTCTGCTCACTGCTAGGCTATATTCAGTCACCTTGCTGGCACTACTGTCCAATCATTTACCGCAATAAAAGCCAGATGTACTCGAAGCCTGGACTGGCACGCATCTGCTGTCGCCGGACTTTCCGGACTATCACCTACTATCACGTCAACTGGCGCCCTCGATTTTTACTGACGCCATGCCATAGACATCACCTCGTCGATTGTGTGGCCTCTGTGCTGAGATAAAATCTCGCGCAGTTTGGACGGCCAGGGCCACTCATGCTTGGGTGCCATGTTGCCATAAATCAGTCATCATTCATCTCATCAAGGCGCGACATGCCATGCCACTATGGTTGGTATTGATTTGATATTGGTCTCAGAGTGCACGACGGTAATTTATCACCTTGCTGCTGAGTATTCCAAAAGCCTCCCTCATGTCTGCTTAATTTTGGTAGGACGCCATGCAATGATGCTCATGTATGAAGACATTTGTCCAGCAAAATCAGTGAGAATATAACTGCAGGCCACCCTTGCAGATCACCATTGCCAGTATCTTGCTTCGCGACGTTGTGCCACAAACACAGTGAATTCTTGATATCAATATCGTTACAAAAGCCTAAAAGTCCTTAAGGCCCAATTCCTTCGCGATGATTACTGCGGCCTTCTCCCCGATTGTCAAGGCTGTCGAGTATGTGTTCTGAAATGTTTGTTCAGCCCAGGAGCAATTTAAGTATCATAGGAAACTCACCGCGGCTACGTTTGATGGGGCGATCGAGATGTCTAAGAGTCATATATTTGATCAATTGCCTTTTAGTGATCACGAATATAATCTTACCCGCAACCTTTAGGCCTCGAACGCCGTACACGTTCAACTGTGAGTCTACAACGCCGCCCTTTTCTCGCTGCATCATAGAACAGGTCCCAAGCTAAGAAAGGAATGTTCAGACCGATGCTTTCTTGGTAGAGCGGAGTGAACATACCGAGTGCCAAGCTGTTTGAACTGAGGGCACAAGTTAATGCCAAGAATGCTTGCGCACGGAAAGAATTCCACTTACCTGCTTTACGAGTGAATAGCTCCAACGCAGCCTCATCTTCCTCTGAGTACACAATATCCGGTGCATCGATTGGCACGGGTCCGCTGGTTTCTCCGCATGCAGCTGCGCTGCCCGTAGGGAAGACGGGATGGCCGGGTCCAACGAACTCCCCTTGGAAGACTTCCATTCGACGTGCTATTTCGCGGGCTTTCTTGTAGCCCCACCTTAGAGTGGCAATGTCTGCTTCGCTGATAAAGGAAAGTCCGCTTTTGAGCAACTGTGGCATGACTAAAGATGGGTGGAGTGGACGTACTTTCTAAGAAAGCCTGGCTGATAATCAGGTGATACCCGTTGGTCATTCGCAGATTTGATGTGGATGCTTCCTCGCGAAGCGGGATATTGCTGTCAAGCCAAATAGAGCTTACTGCACTCGACTTGGAAATCGTCTCACTTACAGTGTAGTAACCCACGCTGAAGTATTTCCGGGCGGTTGCGATTGATGGATCACCCACGTATCTGGAGTTCATTTGGGTATGCTGCTGAGGATCATGCCGATTGCGAACTTACGCGGAGAGGGAACCGACGTATAAGACTGGCTTATCTGGCGCGTTGGCGAAGTATTCAGCCCACTGCTTTTCGAATCGAGGGCCCAACTCAGTCAGTTCCTCGGAAGTAGGTCGCAGTTTCACGCCCGCATCGAGGCCGCTATTGTTGAAAAATGTCAGTCATCGAGGTCGCCGCCCAGTGATGGACGGGATGCCAACTTATGTGCTATTAAGCCTTTCCCTTCTTTCTCCCACAGTGCAACGGATTCTGGATTATGTGTTACCAACGCAAAGAGTGATCAGACAGTTTTTGAAAGTCACGCACTGTCTATTTCTTCTTTTTCATTGCGGAAAATTGCATCTAGAGTGTCCGCTTCTGGGGTCGCGAGAAACGGAGCGAAGATGACATTATGGTCTGGAACATAGGGCTTCATCATGCTTTCCACCATGTGTTAGCCCATTAAAGCACTGACCCTGATAGTTCTCTCCGACACCGGGAAGGTCAACAAGCTGCCTCACACCGAACTCGTCGAGGATTTTCTTGGCGCCGATGCCTGATCGCTCCAAGATCTGTGGAGATCCAAAGGTCCCAGCGGAAAGGACGACGAGCTTTGAGGCTTTGGCGATAGTAGGGCTTGGATCTGAGTTTGGGTGCGAAATGATGTCGTTGGTGTACTCAACCCCCACTGCACGAGTACCTCTAACGAACGAAATCGCGTCAGAAGAAATCTACTCGAGAGAGATACGACGCTCACTCGAAAATGACGCGGTTGACGTGTTTTCCAACGAGGAGGGTGATGTTGTCATGGCCTTTATCGTAGATAAAATGATGAGGAACATCAGAACGCTTGCCAGTCTCTGCGTCGATCCACCTAGACACAGATGATTAAAGGTAAACCTATGTATTATTTCTCAGTGCCTACTTCTCCCATCTCTGGTAGCGCCGGCCAATTAGCTATCTAAAGGTCTGAAAATAGAAAGAAAAAAAAATGGTGACTCACCCCATATTTATTCACACTTGTTTCCGCGAACATACCATTAATGTCGTCAGTAGGCTCGTATGCTTTGTCGTATGCCTTTGCAGTCTCCAAAAAGGTTCTGCCAACATTGGTGAACGCACCGCCATAGCTGACTTTGAGCGGGCCCGAGAATCCATGGGTACGTTTTAGCTTAGGGTTGGCATCGGGATCTCCAGCTTGGTAAGTCTCGGTTTTCTGCATAAGCGGTATGAGGTCTGCAGAGCCCCAGCCGGGGTTTCCGTGTACGCGCTCCCAGTCATCGTAGTCGCTGCGCTGTGCACGGGTGTACATTGCGACTGCATCATTGCAATCAGCTTGAGTACTTAACGCTGAAAATGGGTTACACATTACAATTGATGCTGGACCCTCCACCAACACATCGACCGGAAGGCGTAATGAGCTGCCTCCCCGTGAGCTCGGGCGCGGGATTCCCGATGTTGAAAGTCACAGTTGTGCTCGTGGGTGCTAGATGAGAGAAGTAGCGTGCTGGCTGGGTATGTGCGGGGAGGTCCTTGGTGTGCATGCCACCTTCAAGAACGAGGATCTTGAGGGATGGGTCGGCAGTCGCCAGACGCGACGCGATCAAGCATCCTGCTGTTCCACCTGAAGGCCCACATATCAATATTAATGAGGGTGGGGTGCTATGGGGGATAGGCTCACCTCCAGCAAAGATTATATCGTAATCCTTGGTGTCTGTCATGGTAAGAATGAAAAGTGGGATACGCTGATTGAGAAAGCGAAGTCCGATAGGTATAAGACCAACCAATGCGCTAAAAGTTACCTGTCAGGAGATAGCGTTTACATCCCCGCAATCAGAAGAAAATTAGAATCCGCCTCCTCGGATGGCCTCGGATCCGAAGTTCCAGAATACTTTTACCGGGCCCACGAGACATGCCAAGAAGTCATTTGTAGACATTCGCGTGCGCGAATGGACACCTGATGCATCATCAAGAAAAGATCTGGCGCACTGCGCCAAAAAGCTCTCGATCTCAATTTTACAGAGCACCAAGGGGATCTAGCCTGTTCTAGCGGAGCTGAATGTGCACAAAGGAATAATAGATTAAGTCGAATAGCACACAAATGAGGTACATATACCGCGATGATAATCACATCAAGGGGAGGCATCATAGCCTGCTGGTGGTGCTTGCGGAACAGGGAGATCAAGCTCGGAGGCCTTTTCGTCAGCGACGCCCTGCACAGCGGGTACAGTGACCTTAGGCAGGGCGGTCGCTCTCCATCCGCTCCTGAAAGAGGCAATGGCGCCGATAAGGCCGAAGATGCCAACCCAGATGTCGTTCTTGATGATACCCTTCTCCAAAGACCTGAGATACCTGTAAGATACAGATCTCTAGGATAATGGCTTTCACATACCAATGGATAGTCAAAGGCAAATTGCTGAGGTTCACCACCATCTCGTTCCAGTATGCGTCCCACCGACGGCTTAGGTCTTCCAGCTCTCCAGCCATCGCCGGAGCCTTGCCCTTCTTCAAGCTGCGCTCTCTCTGCAGAAGCAGCTTTCTGTCCTCCCTGAGGTGGGCAAACTGCATGAACACATACAG
The DNA here is from genome assembly GCA_014898675.1 of Athelia sp. TMB. Lineage (NCBI taxonomy): Eukaryota > Fungi > Basidiomycota > Agaricomycetes > Atheliales > Atheliaceae > Athelia > Athelia sp. TMB. The sequence continues at coordinate 63,661 of JACXVL010000264.1, read as the reverse complement.
AGCCCAGAAACGGCAGGACCACATGCCGAGTTTTCCCGCATTGATGCTAATGGGTTTGGCGGTGTCAGATATATATGACGCGGGTGAAGGGACTGTCTCAGGAATAAGGTCATGAGAGCGAAGGTAGGATGCGTGTTCCAGTGGGTAGTATCCTAGCATTGCCCAACCTTGGATGCGTTCGATGGTGTGGAGATTGCGCGTTGGTGGCGGGGTGCGCTCGAGTGATATGAGCCACTGAAAGATAGGCAGAAGACCTGAAGCGTTTGTCAGCGACTGCATGAAGAGTATGATAACTGCGACATACCCCAGATTCTCCACAGCATTTGGGCGTCACCGATAATGCCAGCAAGCTTGGTCAACCGCGGAGCCGCACCACTAACAGGATCTTTCCTGAACCCATACCGATGCTGGAGACGAGCTCGGGCACGCAGAAGAGGCACGATGAGCTTGACGGTGTTCTGTATGATCTGCAATTGACTTCGTCAATATTGATGGGCACAAGACAGAATGCGTTCCACCCACCGAGAACAGTTTGCTAAAGCAAGAATTTACATCAGCTATGCGAAGCCGGTATGTAGAAGTCTATGAACGCACTCGCTACCACTCCAGGTGCTGAGATACCGAACAAGGTGATCCAAGGTCTCTGACGAAGGCACAAGCGCAAACGCGCCCAAGGTTACATCGCTCAGCCTGGCCAGAGTGCGAGATTTCGACTGCCGGGACATGCTGGTGGTCAAGAAGCAAGGTTGGGGTCGCTCACCAACTGGCAGTTTCCGAATCCTTGCACCGGCTGGGTGGTGACGCGCGTGATAACCGGCCTGACAGGAACATGCGCGCTTGCGGCAAGGAGGTCAATGTGCGTGGGACAGTCTGACATAAGCGTCTTGTATAAAACCCTTTCCCAGCCAATCTTTTATCCCTTGAACAAAATCCATGAGGACATAAAAGTTCGGGCTCGGTATAAGCTTTTCCGCCTCCTTGTCCGCGTTCCCGTCCTCTAGATTGACCCAAGGTGCCGCAAGGGTGCTGGGACCCATACTCCAAACCTCGAGTGCTGCTCGTTTTGACTGGTTTCCTTTTTACCGTTCCGGAGGCATCGCTTCGGCTGGCGCTCATGATTGACGGGAGGGAATCAGAAGGGCATTTCTCGGATTGGAGGGGGATCTACATATTTGCATGTATCCGTATGTTTCTGAAAATTTTACCACTTGGATGAATCCTCTTGTTGTTTGATGCAGTGCTTGCGCACAGGGACCATTCTCTTCCACCCAGACCCAGACTTGATAGAGCCGTAAAAAAAATCGCAAACATGATCTTCCTGTACTTAACGACAAAACAAACACTGATCGACTCTCATCCATCCCATCAACCCAATCGTGCCCTTGAATTCGGTGATGGGCCGAATAACTGCAACCCGCACTGGTAGTGACACCGGAATGCACAGTCGGGAGCCTCGAGAGCTATAATTGTGATCTCGGTGCATCTCCGATCTAGTATTATTGGTGAATCCGCACGGCGCAAAGACTAACTAAGGCCCCGCCTTCAGATAATTGGGACTTTTGAAGCTCGAAGGGTGAAGCCGGTGGGGAAGGTCGATTACACGCGGCGCTGAGCAGCGCTTTCTGTGACCCGTCTCGTTGGAATCACCCACAATCATGGGCTCGTGAGGATCTCCGCGTTTCAACTAAATTGTGCCTAAATCTCGAGAATTGCTCCCTATGTGTGCGGCGCAGGGACGCCAAATATACGCCGCGAGGCCAGGTAACTCGATTCCAGGTCACCCGATCGCGCGAGAAACGCTTGCATCGACCCGTTGGTCTGTGAAGGATCTGCCAAGTCGGCAAATGGGATGAAAGCTCAGCCCACCTTCTATATGTCTTTTCAAATCCTGCCAATTGACTTCGTATTGGATCATGAGGGGAAGGACGGCTAGCTCAGCAGATACAGAAGTCGTGATGCGGCGTCGAGGGCAGCTGCTATGACCCCATTGGATTCCAGTGAGCCACCCAGAACACGTCGACTGTTGTTCGCTAGCATCGTTGGTAGACAGCCTGTAGCTGAAAAGGGGGATGAAAGAATAATTTGGCACACACCGGAGGTGACCAGGCCCCGGGAAGCTCCCCTAAATGTCCCTTCGCCCAAAATCGCCATTTCAGACCCAAAAAACCCAACGTTTTGGGGGTCAAAAAACCCAAAGCGTATGAGGGGTATGTCACGTGATCCCATGTTGGCGCAGGTCGAGCCGTGACAGCAATCTCCATTAACCTGTCTATTTCTCGGTTTCCCTCCTTCCTACACGCAATATATGCACTTGAATAAAAGCTACATATGTAGATATCATATTGAAGTGATCTTACGGTGCCACAGTACTTGCTGGCGTCTTTCTCCCAGGTATCTTAGTGAAAAGTCTTTGCTGAACAGGTGGGCAGTTCAAAGCCAGCGACTGCCATTGAACTCGTTCAGAACAAGATGAAATGGGTTGCTGTATGCTTTGTCAAACGGTGACAGACCAAGATGGTATATGATATGAAAAATATGTGCTCGTGCGTGCAGCCCATATTTGCCTTTTCGAAGCGTCAAGTGAAGCGCCCAAGCACCATCAGGGTTGTCGTCTCCATCGTCCTGCTTTATCGTGTTACAGTATTTTAATCATAATTTGTTGAAAAGACTGACCTCGTCCATAGGCGGGGCACGGTAAAACACGCACACTAAAATTTGGACGAATAAAGCAATGCGAAACAGGCGGGAATCGAACTGACGACATGCTGACATTTTCTAACCACGTGAAGACCCATTACCGCAAGACCATCAAGCAGATTCCTTACACTCAAAAAACCCAAACACGTAGAGGGGTTGGCCCTCCGACCGTCCCAAAGTCCCTCGAAAAACCCAAAAACGCAGAGGGATATTGTCCATTTCGGGCCAAAAAAAACCCAAAGGTGTAAGGGACATTTAGGGGAGCTTCCCGGGGCCTAGGTGACCCCCATTACAAACTTGCAATGGCCTTGACACGGTGGTTTTAGAAGTCATACTGGTACCGGCGGCCACGCGATCAGGCTTTAGCTAACTCTTGTCTACGCTGACGCTAGTACACTTCCAGTATACCCCATGCCTAATTTTCGCTATCTTAGTCTCTTGGGTCTCGTAACCGTAGCATTAGCACTCTACTTTGCTCCCCTCGTCACTGTTAACGTCAATAACAGCCCTATCTTCTCCGAGCCAATTCCTGAGGTCTTCACGAGGAAAATCGTAGCTATAGGCGACTTGCATGGAGATCTCGCGAATGCCCTGAAGGTTCTGCATATGGCTGGTGTCACTGATGAGCACGGGGATTGGGCTGGGAATATCGACTACCTGGTGCAAACGGGGGACATCGTCGATCGGTGAGTTCCTCGAAGGCGCGTTTCTACATGGCTTACGCCTGCGCAATAGTGTGATTCTAATGTGGTAGTTTTGCTCAGAGGTGACGACACTATCAAGCTGTATATGCTTATGGAGAAACTGCGCAACCAGGCACATCGTGCAGGTGCCGAGGTGCTCTCTCACCTTGGAAATCATGAGTGGATGAATGCTGTCGGTGATTGGAGGTATGTTCCCTTGCTTCTGAGTGCCCTCCTACTTGCGATCGTACTGAATATAACGGACAGATACGTCTACCCAAGTGAAATCAAAACATTCGGCTCAGTCGCCGCACGTCAAAAGATGCTCACTACAGGCCGTATTGGACGCGCGTGGGCGCAGAACTACACCTCCGCCGGCCGGCTCCCCCTCCACCCCTCCCTCGGACCCCCGAACACCGACTATCTTCCTGTCGAGCCCAACGCAAAAAAGACGCCCCTCTCGCACGCCGCGCTATCCTTCGTGCACGGCGGCCTGGCACCAGCTTATCCGCAGCTTACGCCCTACCCGTCTGCGATCAACAAGCTTGGCGAAAGCCTCCTCGCAAAGCTGTACGCGCAGGCACCGCAGCCGCCGCCCCATCCGCCGAACGCGTATCCTGACTTGCCAACTGGTACGACCCGCGCAGAAGATGCATTCATCGGGGGCGACGGGCCCCTGTGGTACCGCGGCTGGGCGACAGACCCAGAGAAGGAGGCGTGTTCGAAGGTCGACGCGGTATTGGAAAAGATTGGTGCGCGGAGGATGATCATGGGACATACGCCGAACATGGATGAGATCGTGTCGAGGTGTGGCGGAAAGATTATTATCATCGACACAGGTGTGTTCTGGGCATGTTTTGTTGTGTCAAATGTTGAATGCGGTCTTCAGGTATATCGCACGCATATGGAGGTGCACTATCCGCGCTGGCCGTAGAGTATACTCTGACGCCTGTACCAAGTGAGAAGGGGAGTGAACGAGAGTGGCAAGAAACTGAGGTCGTCACTGCCATTTATGAGAAGCGTCGCGAGGTGCTCGCGAAGGATGAAAGGCGGGTGTTCGGTGACTTCACGGAATCGTAATCAGCATTAACGCATTGTAGCAAATTCATTATTTATGAGGTACTGGTAGAGTTTGAAAATAGACATAAAATTAAGCAATGCAAAGCATGAGTTGAGGTACGCACAACTCAACGAGTGTCCGTGTATCTATATAAGACTTGTACATCTCGAGATTACGAAGACTGCAAGATGAGATGGCAGAAGGCTAGCTCTTTGCAGAGCTTGTTCAACTAAAAATGAAGAATAACGGTCAGCGACTGACGAGAAATGTGACTGTTGCACATTCACCTCTTGTGATCTGGTGGCCGACGTATAGTTGCTTGAATATGAGTGACCTTAGCTCCGGCGCCTCTCAGTGTTTCCGCCGTCGTGTGTCTCGATTGCAACCTCAGCTCCCAGTCTTGAGATTTCTGAAAAGGCTTCTCTGAGCAGGTCTAAATCAGCGTCGAGGTTTTCCGCCCGCGTTTTCATCTGCAACCGAATACCATTGAGCAAGACTTAGATCGAAGAATGATTTACACTCACAGCTGCAATGGTTTCACTGGCGGCGATAAGCTCGTGATGATGATTGTAGACCAGAGATTGCCGTTCGCTATCCAGCTGTCGTATTTCTGGTCAACTCAGCATGGTAGCAAAGCTCACAGGGGAGCAAGCCGTACCTGTCAAGAGTTCGTTCTCTCGCTTCAGAAGCGTTGGTAGTGACGATGTCGTGATCAGCTGCTCGTAGTAAGACCTAGCATCAAAAGCTGATGAGTCTACCGCAGTTTGTCAATAGCCTATTCGCAGAACCGTATGTGGGATTCCACTGACCCAAGTCCATAGGATCATTCGAGTTCCCACTGTCGGACCTGCTCATCGGAGGCGGAGGTCCCACAGCTAACCCATAGTGCTTTCTTAGCAAGTCTCGAGCGCGTGTCTTGCTCGCCGGCGGAGGTGTGGATGGTGACTTTAGCGGCGCGGTCAGGGAGACTCGCCGAGTGCCGACTGGCGCGAGTGCTGGAGGTGATCCAACCCTCAGGGGAGACTGGTGCACTGGTACAGGAAGAGATTGACGTGCTCTATTTGGCGCTGGCGACCCTACAGGAGATGTGAGTGTCGAGGAACCGGGTGTGGAAGGTCGCGACATGAGTGTTATGATTCCTCGTCAAGCGCCCATCTCCATAGTTGTAGTACATAGCCCCTGTCCGTTTGCATTGCAACCACCATCATCTCAACATCCATGTTCGGGAACCAATGAAGTACTAGAAAAACACGAAAATGCACACGTCTGTGTTCTCCAACTACAAGAAATGTGGCTCAATAGATACTGGCGACAAAACAAAATCGCATGAACGATATCGTTCAAATCACCTAGCTGGGCGGGCGAGGTAATCAACATAAATACTGACCATAGGCTGGCCATCCTTTCTCGAGCTCCTGCCACTTGTATTTATTCCACAGCTTTGAGCTGGGTCTATCATCGATGCTCCTCTTGCTTGCAGCCTCAAAGTACTGGTCTTGGAGAGTCCCGCATCCTGTCTGCACTCATGGCTGTTTGTCCAGACTGTACATATTCGATTTAACGCCGTTGGAGGCTCGTGCTCTGGATGCTTGACTTGTCGACCCTCGGCTTTGAGGTCATTTATACTAAGGGAACCCCGGCGCTCGGGCTATGCTGACAAGTCGGACGCACTAAGCCGACTCCCGATCCATCCCCGATCCCTGTGTTTGTCAGGATGTTATCAGCCAGCATGGCCATGGCTCAACAGTCAAGCCGAGCCGGCGACCTTCGACTGATATAACAGTATGTATTGGTTCACTATCCACAATCAAAAACGACCCGAATGCCTTCGCCACTCATTCTAGTGAGTTCAGCGATTTCATTGTTGTATTGCACAGACTCATCTTTGCGCAGGTAACTGGAGCCTCCGGATATCTTGGTGCGCATATAGTATACCAGTTGCTTGAGAAAGGCTACCGCGTTCGTGGGTGCGTGGCTTACTGCTTCTATAACTGTGCCCATGCTTATAGCCCCGCAGAACGGCCCGCGGCAGTAAACTTGCTCTAACAAATGCAACCTTCAAAAAATACGGCTCTCAATTCGAAGCCGTCTCGGTCGAGGATGTCATCACTGCGGACATATCGGCGCATTTGGTGGGTGTGGCTGCCGTCATGCACACGGCGGCGCCTCTTCCGGGCAGCGGCGACAACCAACACATCCTCAACGTGCGCAGCGCATTTATTGTATGTCATTATCTGTGCTTCAAATTTAATTGTCTCTTTTTATAGGGAGCTATCGAAGGTTCAGTAAACATATTGCGGCAAGCTCAGAAGGCCGGGATAAAAAAGATCGTATATACCAGTTCCATCGGGGCAGTGCGCAATCCGTCAGGGACGCTCACTGATCAAGGTAAGCATATAGTTAGCTTACTAGAACAGTTTATCTGCTTACCGACTGCAGACTGGAATGAAGCCACCTATGAGCAAGCTCTTGCTAGCGATGCGATGGGCGCTTATCGCGCAGCAAAGTCTCTAGCCGAGAAGGCCGTTTGGGACCTTGCAGACCTTCACAAAGATCTCGACGTTACCACGATCTGTCCCCCTTTTTTGTACGGGCCGTTTGTACCAGGTTACAACATACCCAAGCCCGACTATCTCGCGCTCTCTACAACGCTCAACATATATCGATTGATTACCCCATCGAATGGCAGATTCCCTTCCTCTCCCGGTACATTTCCCTCTGAGATTTTTAACGATTCAAGCTGACGGCCCTTATTCCAGGATACATTGATGTGCGCGATGTTGCGCGGGCGCACGTTGGCGCCTTGACGTCTCCACCGCCATCAATGGTCGGCCGCAAACGCGTCGTCATTTCTTCTCCCCATGGATTGAGCTACAAATCTGCCCTAGAGCTGATTCGCGACGAACGTCCGGGTTTGAGAGATAGGTTACTCAACCCGGTATACGCCCCAAAATTCGCCCGAGACTACCTGCCTGTCGATTTGAACAGGGCCGCTGTCTTGACTGGAGTGAAGGTAGATTCGTACATTCCGTGGCAACAAACGATTTTGGAAACGGTCGATGACTTGTTGAAATTTGAGCTGGATTGGGTCAGCAAGGGGTGCTATGTCCAAATACCATCCTACCTGTAGTCGAAGATTATATCATATGTTGCTTAGAGTGCACGAGACTGCACTCGAGCAACTTGGCAGTGGCACTCGTCGACGTCAACCAGTCCACACGTTCGATTATCGTAGCCGACGGACGGTGCCGTTTATGGACCTTCGGGTACTGGGCGGCCGAAATGAAGGCAGAAGGTGCAGTGTTTCTGTTTCAACTGGCGATTTGAGGTGGATGTTGGGATAGTGATGGGTAGCTGGGATAGTGGCGGGAAGCTGCTACTCCGAGGCGTTACTGCTCGCCCAGTGCACTATGGCCGAAAACATATGAACCAAAATCCATTCATTTGACAAGATGATGTAGAATAGGGGGCAACAGTAATATCCCGCGCCCCGCTGGGACAGGTCATCAGCACGATGTGACTGGGATATTCCAGAACCTGATTGTCAGGCCGACTATGCCTTTTAGTTTGATTCACTGCGGCGGGTGCACGTACCGATACCTGCCACCGACCGGTGGTACAAGATTATGCCTTGAAGCTCCTTTACGCCTCGTCATTCGCTTATTTCATCTGATGTATACGCCGCTCTGAAGGTATAATCTCCGTTGAACTTCCGCTGGATGCGTGGTAGTGGCTTGGGCGATGCTTTGATGAGGTCGAGCTCGGCAAATAGTATGTTGACGATAGCCAGTTGAATTTGACGGGATTTCCAAAATGAAAATAAAAATGGTAAGGGTTGACGAAAATATGCCGCGGTGGGATTGTGCAGCAGAGGATGCTAAACCTTGAAAGCACGCTCCTGTTCATTCGAATTTCGTCTGGACAGCTGAAGAGGAGAGCATATATGCGAGAGAAAAAGGAATCAGGCGATAGTCCAGTCCACGAAAGACGCGGTCACATGAGTTAATGCAGTGTTGACGGTCATCATTGGGAGCATTGTGAGACCTGGGTTAAGTGGGAACAATGGCGAAATTCAGTAGCGGTCGCGGCGCACTTTGCGTTAATTTCAAAGTCCGCAGACTTTCGCTTGGTGGCCGATAGCGAATTCTAGGGAATTCCCTGTCTCAAAAATATTTTGAAAATTTCGGGGTTCGAATGTGCACATATCACTAGAATAAATATAAACCAATCAGACATGACCGAATTAAAAAAACGGAAAATAGGCTCATGGTGAGGCGAAACGGATTTTTTTGCTTGCCGCAAAGACAGATGCCATCAGCCTCCGCGGCTCTCACTCTACACTGTTTTCCCAATATGCACTATACACCTCTGCGCATTGTAGCACAATGGAGGGCATTTGCCATAAAACCTCTCCATCGAGGTTCGAAAGCCACAAAACCAACATACCATCCCCCCTACATCAAAATTATTCTGCTCCCAACCGATGGACGACTCATTCAACTTCGAGTCACTGTGAGTACATTTTTAACGTCTATGCATGCTCCACTTACGTTCGGTTTCGAATTAGCCCAGATGGCGCCTCGAGATATGAAGAATTGGACTCCCCGAGGAACGCAGATTCCAGCTATGATGACATAGTTAGTGCATTTGCTGCTGCGAGTGAATGCATTCTTATTGTCTCAACAGTACGCGCAGTTTATGGCACCTCAGGAAGGTCCGTCTAGCTCGCACGCGTCATCGTCCGCACCAGGAGCCTTTGTTTCAGCACCAGGGCTGCCACCGACTGTGTCATCATCCACATTCTTGCCGACCGAACAGCTCTCTTTGCGAGCTGCGCATAGTACCTATCCATCTCCACCGATATCCCAGAGCTCGCGTAGACCGTCACCACATGATGGCAGTGCTCTTGGCCACCAGTCTTCAAATTTTCTCCGACACGACGAGGGCTTCAGGTATTTTAGTCCATACGTGGGTGGCAGTTCCACGGGGACGAATCCTTCCGCCTTACCGAGCGGAGTGGAGCAAGAGCCCTATGATTTCGCGCTCCTCAGATACCCGGAGACACTCGGACACAGCAACGGGCCAGCGTACTTCGATCCACCCTTCGATGGCATGAACTCGCACAGTAGAGGTCAACAAGTGGCACTGTCAATGCAACCGAGCGCCAGCATCGAGCCGCGTCTTCTTGCCCCTGGGGCAGGAAGAAACGCCGGGCGCACCGGCGCATCGCATTCCTCGCAGCGGTTTGCTCCCTATCCCTCTTCGGCTGCGGCTTTACCCCCGATGCCCTACGGCCCGATCGACTTGCCCCAGGCCGGGCCGTCGAGGCTACCGGACCCTGGCTGCGAACGCCGCGAGCGGGGTGCAGTTCCCAGGCCAGTGACAAGGCGTAGCCGTCAGGGCCCCTCGCAGCCTTCTGGGATCCTCGCCTCGGGCGGCATGGGCAATGTGTATAACGGAGGTGGTGGGCGGGTGACCCGGAGCCAAGCGCGAACCAGGGTTGCAGAGGGTCCTGCTGCACCCACGGATAACAGCAATCTTCAACGCTACATCGACCAGGGCATTTTTGGCTTCAGTGCACCTACAACATCGCACCATCGAGCGGCTCCTGGACCTGATCACACCCGAATGATGGGCGAAGCACCCGCAGTGCCATTTGCCCGTCCGCCCGATTCCCCTCTACCACGTTTGCATTCAATAAATAACTCAGCACAGGCTGGTCCATCTCGCTTGGGGGGAGTGACACAGCCCGAAGAAGTGTACGTGGCGAGGGCCGGTCCCTCTCGTAATCTGCGCTCCGCGACACGGGCTCAGCGTGCGCAAGCGCCGTACCGTCCAGCGGCAGGTTCTAGTCGGAAGGGAAAAGAGAAGATGAGAGAGGAGGAGGATGAGGACAAGGCCCCGGAGGCGGGAAGCGGCGCGCAGGCCAAGAGGATCATAAAGCGCAGGCGCATGAACCAGCCGAAAATCGACAACGACCACGACTACGTTGACGCGATCTCCGGTATGCCTGGCGACCCTGGCGAGAAGGGCAGATGGCGCTGCACTTGCGGCGTGACGTTTGGTCGCCGGGTCGACAGGAATCGCCACTTCCATACGACGAAGAAGCACCAGGAGGATCGCAAGAGATTGGGCAGGGAGGATGCAGGCCGGATCTGTCCGTTTCCGGGTTGTAACGAGAAGCTCACTCGGCAGGACGCGTTGAAGCGTCATTGGCCCAGGTACCATCCAGGCAAGGCGCCGACGGCAGGCGAAGACGAGGGCGAAGGAGAGGGCAAAGAAGAGAACGAGGAAGAGGATGAAGAAGGGCGCCGTCCATTAAAGAAGTCGCGTCGAGGGAGAAAGTAGATCCTAGACATCTATCATCAAGCACGGGAGGAAACTAGAAGGCTGCTGGTTCAGCTATGTCTGTATCGTTCACCATCTGTATTGTTAGCATTCCTCATGTATACACGATTTATGTATGTCCCACCTAATTCTGAATACTCTGATCTCATTTGTATTTGGCCTTTGTGAGCGATTATTCCATCACAGGCGTTTTTTTCCCGGCGCGCCGAGGTCACATGTCTTGATTTCGTTTGACCACGTGGTCTTTCGCCACCAAATAACACATCGCATACGACTGGGACGTCAAACCGACACCTATCTTCCAAGAAGCTTTTTGTGAATCTTGCAGCGTGTATCAGCAGTTTAGATACACATCTTCGGACGGTTGAGCTTTGGCTAAGAATTCCGGTGGAGATCTTGTTGACATACGTCAAACATCGAGTTACGCAGCTCTGTCTCTCTGTGATAGACGTCGGATATGACTAAGATTGCAGATTTTCCTAGAAAAAGATATATTCAGAAGAATCGAGGTTAATGGATCAGCAGCACTTGCTATGTGACAAGTGGCGTCCCTCTGCCCGCCGATATTCATCTAAATGTCATCCGCACTTCAAAGGCGCCCGGCCACATTCTTCCAAGAAGTTGAAAACAAGTTTGGGCCAAAATTTCTCAACTCTAGAAATTGGAGGATGATAGAGATCATAGTGTGTTGACAACTGACACAAATTCCACCAGAACACAATGGTGCGCATTGAGACAAGGCAGCATGGCGCGAGGATATGCGGATTTCAGCCAGTGATTACATGCGCAGTAGTCGTGCAGTTGGAATTCGAATGGAGACATGGGCGACAGGCCGGAGAGGCAATGTAGCTTGGCAAGGCCATCCATGAGAGAGACCGGATGATAAAAGCGAAGTAGCATAGGGTGCATGCTACTATATGATTGACAGTCGCAATCTGATATACGCACAACGGCATCGAAAAACGAGCTACGAGGGGCAAGTCAGTTGTAAATGGGGCAACAGAAAATAAAATCGCACACATACCTCTGACCTCGACAGTCGATATACCAAATACAATAATGGCTCGCTAGCCTCGTTGAGGCTCCCTGTCAGTATTCTTGCTGTAATACACGTGGGTCTCGCCATTTGCGTCGCCGCCACGACGTCGCCGCCACGAGTAACAGAAACTGCTGACATAGCGTAGGGCGAGTCGATACTCAGGAAATATGATCGGGAGCGTGTCGCAATGCTAGCTTTGTCTCCATCAGTAAGGAAAGAATAACGGATTCCGGATCAATTGGCGGAGACACGGGAAGTTCAACTGACTGGGAAGTATGGACCCACAAGGCTCCATATCAGGATTTGGAACTCCGCGGCCGCCCGCGATGAAATGGCGCCGGTGTCAGTGGGCGGCAGTCTTTCGAATCATCGCACTCTGAAGCAGACGGTTGAATGTGGCTTCTTCGTCCAGCGGTACGCGCGCGCGTGCAGTCGTTCATTGTAGGTTTGTGGAATGACGATGGCATTGAGAGTCCCGCTTACAGTCCTTTCGGAAATTCTTGCCGCGTGCGCTTTGTGGTGGTTCAAAATTCTAAAAATCCCGAAAATAGTAAAATATGTGACCTGCTGCTCACGCTTTCTGAAAGTCTATGTTATAGGGCTTGAAAAAATAATTTGGCTCAAGGTAAGCTTCGATTCCAAGCAGAGAAAATAATATGGGCTTCTGGGTGGCCTAAGAGGGTGAAGGTGATTTCCTTGTTGTCGAGACACTGCCACACTGGGTACGTTTTCACAATCAACCAAGTTATTCCCATCTATACACTACACACGGTCTCTGCCAACGATGCTACAGCTATGTGGATCCATGTATCTGACCATCCGAAACCATTTCTCCCAAACAATGAAGGCTATGACCCTGGTGATGCCGTGCAATATTCTAATCACGAAATTATATACAAATCAAAATGGCAGGTGTTCAACTGCTATAGATAGGTTGGTTTAGTTAGTTTTTTTATGTATGAAAGATGCGACAGGGAAAACTCACCAAGATACAATGGTTTCAGGCGCCGATGTGGATATAATTGGCCCATCTCTGGAGTAGCTCCCCCTCATCATTGGTCTTAGCCCATGGCCCGCTCTTCTTCCTCATGCACATCACCACTCTATGGAGTGCCTCTGCAGACCTCCGCGAGTCATTTTCCTTGAACATATGTCGATAAAATACCTGAGCCACCCTAGGTCCATCCCCGTCCGCCATCGGCCACAACGTTCCAATAACACTGCGAACACCACAGAACTGCACCGCCGCCGCAAGATGTAAGGATTCGTCAGGTGTGTCGGAGGTGCCCCCTGAAGTCGCGCTATCGCAAGCCGCCAGAAATGCGAGGTCTGCGTCGGGAAGATGAGCATGGACGAGATCAGAGAGCGATAGTGTATCGTCCTCCAACTCGAATCCAGATCGGAACGGCTGAGAGGTATTGAGACGGCCATGACATGCGAAATGCACCCATTGGTAATTCGGTAATTGGCCAAGTACTGTCTGGCGATTTGCGTTGGTTTGGACTATACTGTGAACTGGGACTCGGCTGGCCATTCCCGCTTTTTCTATCACGTGGATTTCTGAGAAAACCATGTGCAATCTTTCATCAGGTTCATCCTTGGTTTTGGGAGCATGGCCGGGATGAATAATTGCAAGAAGGTTCGTTTTACTAGCGCTCGCATCTAGCGCGGCAGAAGGGTGCTGATCTCCCGAGGTTCTGGCTTTGATGAGGGCAGAAAGGGTGGGAGTATATGAAGAGACATATCTGTCTGGAAGTTGACCAGCCGCATGGATTGGAAGTGCACACAAAGCAGAAGTCGGGCACCACCAAACCCTGGATTTCTCGGGCACGCCCAAGGCTTCCAATCTCTCTAGGACCGGTTTGATGAGAAGCTCTTCCAAATGGTTCAGGATATCATCCTTCAACGTTTTGGAGAACCCAGGCACCCCCCTCTTCTCGAAGAGAAGATTTGACAAGTTCGAGATCATTGAATATGCCTCTTGCTGATTCTGCCCATCTACGCACAATGGAAGAACGATAGGCGCATCATATGGACGAAGGATAATGGCGTCTGATCGCTGTTGAGCCACGTTGACGATGATGATAGGTCCTTTCGCCGCGGCAAACTGGAGCTCCCGGAACGGTACCGCTTGGAGAAAATGTTCAAATCCGTCCAACTGGCGAACCTGCTGGATGATTTCGTCTCTTTCCGTCGAGAGCTCTCGCTGTCGTGCCCATCTGGCTTCGGAGGCCCCCACAGCTCCACGAGGCTCCTGAATCGATAATAGCTGAGATCTCAGCTGTGAAGATGTGGCGAGGGCTTCTAGCTGTTCACTATTTGCTTTGAAGCGATCTGCCAATGCCGCGTTGACCTGGCGCAATGCCTTAACAGGCTGCCTGTAACCACGCATATTCGACCATAGCATAGCGCGGCCCTGCTCAAGCATTTCGATAGCTTTCTCGGGCTGGTCCTGTGAAATGGCATGCGCAGCGGCGGACATGGCGAGGGAAGGAGATAGGCGGTCGGTGCTCAGTGCATTGTGACGTATTTCTATATCTGGATACACCGCAAGGACCAGCTGGAGAAGGTTGAGAGCCATACCATACACCTCCAATAGCATTGGGTGCTTGTGTTCTTCGAGAAGTGCTATCAATCGAGAAACGCAGGTATAGCGATGTCTGGAGGTATCCGATGTGTCACTAGATCCGAGGTGTAGCAGCCCTACAGCCTCCTCCAAGTCTACCGTTTGACCCAACTGACGAAAACGAGCGTTCAACGCAACGGCGAGGTTGCTGAGGGAGCTGGATCGATCGGGGTGGCCAGAGGGACGCAGTTCGAGAGCGTCGCGGTAATAGATTGTCGCTTGCTCCAAGTCTGCCATGTCACAGGATTGACCGAATCGCATTTGTAGAACATTTGCAAGGCTGTTGAGGGATGTTGAGCGCCCGGAGTGACCTGGTGGCTCTAGCAAGAGAGCGTCTTGGCAGTAGGTGATTGCTGACTCCAAGTCTGCAATATTACCCAACAGATTGAAGCGATTCTGCAATGCATTTGCGAGATTGCCTAGTGTCATTGAATGCCAGGGGTGCTCGGGCGGATGGAGCGCCAGAGCCTCTCGGTGGTAGTTGATAGCATGTTCTAGGTCCACGATCTGACCCAGACAATCGAAACGAGTTTGGAATGCATTTGCGAGGTTGTTGAGCGTCGTCGATCGTCCTGAGTGACCCGGTAGACGCAGCTCCAGAGCGCCCTGGTGGTAGACGATTGTTTGTTCCAAGTCGGCCAATTGGCCTAATTGCTCGAAGCGAGTATGTAAAGTGTTTGCAAGATCGTTGAGCGTCGTTGAGCGCTCGAGGTGGCCTAGTGGGCGCAACGCCAGAGCGTCACGGTGATATATGATCGCCTGCTCCAAGTCCTCTATTTGACCCAGATGATCAAAGCGGATTTGTAACGAGTTTGCAAGATTATTGAGTGGCAGCGAATACCAGGGGTGCCTGGATGGAAGCAGTTCAAGAGCGTCTCGGTGATAAGCGATTGCCTGTTCCAAGTCCGCAATTTGGCCCAACTGAATAAAGCGAACTTGCAACGCGGATGCGAGATTCCCAAGGGAGGAAAAACGGTTGGGGTGTCCAGGAGGTCGAAGCTCAAGACTCGCTTGGTGATAGGTGATGGTGTCGTCCAAGTCCGTCATATGACCTGAATGATCAAAGCGAATTTGCAATGCAATCGCGAGATTATTGAATGCCATTGAGCGCAGTGGATGGCCTGGCGGGCGCAATTCCAGACTGCCGCGGTTATGGATAATCGCCTGCTCCAAGTCCGCCATCTGACCCAGCTGTGTAAAGCGAGCTTTTAATGCAGCAGCGAGGTTACCGAGGGATAGATGTCGCTCGGGGTGTCCTGGGGGACACAACTCTAGACTGCCTTGATGGCAGACGATTGCTTGCTGTAAATCTGCTATTTGACCCAGCTGTTCAAAGCGGGTTTGCAGTGTATATGCAAAATTGTTAAGGGTCGTTGAGCGCGCGGGGTGGCCGTGCGGACGCAGCCCAAGGACCTCTCTGTGGCAGAGAATCGCCTGCTCTAAGTCCCCTATTTGACCCGACTGATCAAAACGAATTCGCAAAGCAGATGCGAGGTTGTCCAGGGCCGCTGAGCGCCCGGGGTGGCCCGGAGGACACAGTTCCAAAGCGCCTCGGCCGTAGATGATTGCCTGCTCTACATCTGCCATTTGTCCCGAATGATTATAGCAATTTTGCAATGCGAGGGAAATATCATTGAGAGTTGCGTAGCGCCTGGGGTGGCCCTGTGGACGCGACCCCAGAACTTCCCGGTGGCAGATAATGGCCTGCTCCAAGTCCGTCATTGGACCGGACTGCTCGTAACGGATGCGCAATGCAGATGCGAGATTATCGAGGGTTGTGGGACGCCCGGGGTGGCCTGGTGGGCGTAGCTCCAGAGCGCCTCGGCTGTAAATGATTGACTGGTCCAAGTCAACCATTTGACCCAACTGATCAAAGCGAATTAACAAGTCGACGGCGAGATTGTTGAGGGAGGTGGAGCGATATCGCTGACCCAGCACCGCAAACCGCGTGTATAATGCATTTGCGGCATCGAAGAGAACATCGGAGAGGAGGTAGTGTTTCATGTTGCACATATCACGACCCGCATTCGAGTGAGCAACCGGTTGATGTAGGCCGTATGGTGGATTGCATATCTCACGATGGCCATCTTCGACCATTGCTAATTCATTGTCGAGTGTAGTTTCATCCTGAGATTCAGGCTCCTGTGCGTTGGAAGGCACTGTAAAGCTCTCGTTAGGATGAGACGGACTGGTAGCAGGACCTCGTGCAGTGTTTGAATGAGACCAATTTTGATTGGAACTAATATTCTTCTCCAGTTCTGAGAGTTGTAGGAGTGAGCCACGACTATACCAAGTGCGAAGAATTACACACCATTCAAAGCACAAACCGCAACGATGTCATCGATGCATAGTCCATTGAACGCCTGCGTATTGAATGAGTCGGATTGTCACAAGCACACTTGAGCGAATAAGATAATACGTACCGTGAAGTCTTGAACGACAGATCGGATGGAACTGATGACATCAGCGCGTGAAACTCCGATAAACGAACGAACTTCAGCTAGAATGCGCTTGGTATCTCTGCAAATTAGGATGTATCAGGAGCGGGTTTCGACATGAAAGTAGACATATGAACTCACACTGATAGATTCTTCAACAACAAAGCCATTGCGACTATATTGTCATGCAGTTGTTCTGAAGCAAGAGGTCCTTGCGCATTCGACTGGGCTGAGCTGTAAGGTGGGCATAGTGTGCATGTTAGTTCAACAGCATGGCCAAGTCAATGCATTTACATACGCAACATGTTTTTGCAAAAGTACCAAAGCCAAATCTATTCCGCTATCTAAGGCCACCAACGCTTTCAGGATATCGCCGAGCTCCCATTCTTCCCGATCATTTCTCTGAATATTCAGCGCGATTGATTAGCCAAGTGATATTTAGGATTAAAATGAGAGCTTACGTCGCAGGCTTTCACGACATCGAGCAAGCCGTCTATCGGCAACACAAGGAGACTCACACATCTGCCACCTGCCATCTCCTTTGCCCGTTCGAGAGCCCGTATGGCCGCTGCGAACCCTTCAAGCTCGTATGTTTGTCCAACAGAAGGGTCCAGCCCTTTGTCCCCGGCATCTAGGGGCAAGTCAGACAGGGAGAGAAGTGAGCCCTTAGGTTGATCATCCGAGGACGTGCGACTGGAATACTGGATTTGATGAGGTACGACAGCAAGAAGAATGCCCAGTGCTGCCAAACCTCCGAGAACGCTGCCGACTATGATGCTCCTGGATGACATTCACTGGGTTTGATTCCGCGTATGACTCGGGATGGGAATGAGATCGGGGGTTAAGTCACGGCGCTAGCGGTGAGGAAGGGTGAGGACAGGCAAAGGGCACATTTCCTCGGCTCTCCACTTGGCAGCGTGGTGTAAACTACTCGTGGCGGAAGACCCTGCATCCTTGGACCGAGACCGCAAACAAAATGTCCGATCGACAGACATGCTGAGCCTTCAAGCTGAGCGCTCATTGCAGCGCTCCGTCAGGTTCCGTCGCTGTGCATTGAAAGACTGAGGTGGCACTGTTGCAGCTCACGAAAAGGCGCGTCATATGTACTTGGCGGTATTCGTGTTGTCACCTTTGAATAAGAGGTTGGATGTTGGCTAGCCGCTATGACAGTTAATTATAAGAGGACTTGGCCAAGCGTGACGCGCCAACGAGGAGTCGGCTTGGCAGGCGCTAGAGCTACCAGTATATGGTAATAATGTCCTGCGCCACACAACACATGGGCGCCAAACAAGAAAATTGAAGATCCGACTCGAACTTAATCCGACTCATGACCATCTGCTGCTTACGATTATACTGGCTCCCAACCTCGACACCTGAACCAGATGCATTAGGCGTGGCGCAAATATACCACGGCTTTGCTTTGGTAAATCAATGCCACATTCCTGTCTCACCTGCAATAATATTGGCGCGACTTAATTTTTAGATGGAACCTAATGTTACATATGACAAGTCAAAAACTCTGGTATAAATCGAATCATCCTCCGCAGAAATCAGCGCTACTAATCTAATCTCCGACTGCCATATCTGCACTGCCCAAAAGGCACGGACGTTTGTATTGGAGTACGAGTTGTTCCTGGCATTTTCAGATTGATCGTTCCATGATATCTTCACGGCATACTGATATGAGCTGAACTCGGCCAGACTCCATCAACCCAAGGAACGGACACTTGGCTAGACCACACTCGCAATTAGATAATAGACTGAATGTTCCGTCCTATCTCGTCGTCGCTTCCCCCCTCCCCTCTTTATTGACTCTCTCCATCAGCAGAACTCGCGGTGAATTTTCCCCTACTAGCGCATATCCTTCCTTACAATGCCGCTGCAGTCACCAAGGTGGCGACAAGTGCTGGAGAGATTCATGTCCAACCGTCGCGCTTATCCAGATTCGATGACGACCCGATTGGCGTTAATCAGCGTAGCCGCGTTCGCGGTAATGGAGTTGATGTGGATCATCTTCGCAGTTGTTTGCCTGAAACACATCGTTCCGATCAGCAATGGCTTTATCCTTCAAATCAAGGCGGTGTGGACGACATTTACCGTCTTCTACCAGATCGTCGCAACTAGCCCTCTTGCAGGGGTCCTTGCGTACACATTCTCTTGCGAGTGGAATCGCCGAGGTATTCGGCTTCAAACCGATAGAGGCAACGCTGTCTCCACTTCAACAGCGGGGCCGGTGGGACGGGGAATATACGTGCTATTCAGACACGCGACTCTTCCGTTCATACTGGCCTTCATTGCCTCGATTTTGGTCACTGTTCTCAGTACCGTTGCGCCAGCGACCGTATCCATCAATCCCATCTTTGTGAATACATCGGCGGATTTCACAGTGGGCACGCTTAGCACCTCTTCCGGTGGAACCCAGGGCGCCGCCACCTTTCTTTCAAACGCATTTGTGTTCCTGGAGCAAGTTCAAAACGTCAGCTATGGATTTGACATGCCGCCTGGAACACTTTTTGGCATGTCTAGCCATGAATACCTTGGACAAAATCTGTCCTGGACTTACGAAGTGTCGTATTACAACTACACTTGCACGTTCAGTGCCCCCACAATCCAGAGAAGCTCCGTCGTGGATCCATTAAAAGCCTGGATTGAGGTCGAGTGGGTTGTAGACGGAGTCGCCTATGAAGCTGACACCTCAGACTTGAGCGCGCGGCCATCACTGACGGACCGCACGGGATTTTTCTATGATTCAGGCTATGATATTGCCCCTCTTTCAGGCAAGCTTTCCCTCTATAAAGATTCATTCAAACCAGTTGTTAATACATCTGTCCCGTGATAGGTATTTGGCCGATGGTACCGACGGGGATTGCCAGTGGGACACTGGCATGGCTATTTATTGGGGCCAATAAAGCCACCTATGGCCACGAAGTATTCGGTCCTAGCGATACGTGGCTTGTTGAGCTCTTGTCGTTGGAAAATATCCCGGCCCAGAATACCACTTACAACAGCACAGGATTCAGCGACCTATGGCCAGGGGGGACGCCTACAGCCAACAATCCATCCACGCAAGTCCTTGCAGTTAATGCTTCCTATTCGAATACTGCGTCGATGCTGCTATGCGATCCTCATATGCGCGAAGAAACCCACGTGATATCTCTGGTCAATCAGACATTCAGCGTTCACGAGATAGTGCTGAGCCAAGGAGACTCTGGAGGACCGATGTACGCCCTAGGCGCCTTGCTCAATCCTCTCCTGGGCTATGGCAGCCTGAAGTACAGCGCAAGGCGGGACATGTTTACCGAATTGGATATTCCGCTCAGCCCAGTTAACTGGGCTGCAGGCCAACTGACCTTGCAAGCGATGAATTTTACTGGCGATTATAACGAATCCATCGGTGGTGTAACTTTTTGGGATGAGCCGCTGCCCCCCGAAGTTATAGCCGAGAAGATCGGAGGGTACATCCAATCCGCTGCGAAAGCTTACCTTATCCAAGGTCTGCTTCCGATTCCCAACTTCAATGGCTCTACCATCGGAGTGCCTGCGATGAATGCGTCTATATCGCTGCCTATCACAATATTGCAGACGTCGGCTGCTCAAATGTTCGGGACCATAGCTTTGGTCGTGTCGATATTGATTTTGGCAATCGCACTCTTGTTCGTCGGGATCGGCGACATACCGCTCACGGTGTCGACAGTAGAGGCGGTCCTCAGAGAGACGGACGACCCCGATACCCATGGGTGAGTGATCATCGCGATTGGCATTATATTGTTTGACGAGATAGCACACAGAGCGCAGATGAGAATGGATAAAGTTAAGGTCCGTGAGTCAGAAGTAGATCGAGCCGAGGCTCATGAAATGGAGAACATTCCCCTGCAAGGGTCGGATCATGGCTCCGATGTGGATCCAGCCGAGGCTCCTGAAGTGAAGATTGCTCTGCGACGAGTCTCTGAGTCCGAATACGTTCGTGGGCCAATTGAAACGGGGACCGTGCCTCCGTGACGGCTCTCCGAGGCGCGTGGAACGGAGGTTGTCCTTCAGCCACCCTCCGAGCCCGAGTAATTAACAAAGGAGTGTTGGGGACGCTGACAGAAGAGCGGTGAAGGTAATGAATGTCCCGACGTGAAGTAAAATCGTGTATATTTATTGACAAGCGGAATCGTATTTATCGAAATACACTCCAGAACTTGAAGCCAGCGCATATGCATTCTTTCTATACCACTGACTCGGAGGGTTAGCAAGCCGTCATATCGCCTGCTAGTACCGAGGAGACTCAGAGAGACAGTAGACGCCGAGTAAGATGATTCTTACTAGTCTGTGAGTACTGAATATTTGGTGTCCGTGTATCTCTGTCGCAAAATTCGGCAGAGCGGCAGTTCGTTCTGGATGGCAAATGTCCCATAGGGCCGGCGGGGCCATCACATTGATTGCTGGTAGGGGTCGGAGAAGCCAACCGTAGATGCTGAGAAAGACGATTCTTGACCTATGTGAAAACTGAATGGTGACGCTCGCGCATCCCTTTTGCGCAATCCAGGGAGAGAACAGACATTGATCGTCGATCAACTCAACAGCTGAATGCCAGAGCTATCATTTTAGATCAAATTATAACTAGCCAGTCGACAGACAAAAGAACTTACTACTAATGTTCATCGGTCGCTGTCTAGGAGCATGAGACCCGCGACACCAGAAGGGACGCGGACCGTAGCTACGAGACAAGCCGCACCCGATTTATCTACACACTAAGAGTGGTTACGAGTCTAACGCGGAGGGGGGAATGTCCATTCCGGGCGCTGCTGAAATGAGGGCAGCAACGCTTCCGTTGGTGGTGCGGGCGTATCAGCTATAGCAGTACAGAGGCGAGAGCAGTACTAGTGGGGCAGCAAGCATTAGGGGAATGTTTGAAAAAATTGTGGCCAGATACCGCGCTCAAATAGCGCTTGCAATACTAGTTTATAAGCTTGAGGGGCGCGAGTAGCAGCAGAGGAGCAATAAATATGAACATAAGTACCCGGGCATAAGGCGTCGGCCGAGACAAGATGCTTGATACTCTGCGGAGGATCGTTCAAGGTGGGACAAGTGGTTGCCGATAATAGATGGCATGCATCAGGAAGTCGGACGGCGCTTGCTATGGCCAGTTACTGTTTCCGAGGGTCGTGGCAGGTTTCTGCGGCATATAGAGCCATGCAACGCGGTTACAAAGGACCTGCAAACTTGACAGTATAGATGTAACCGGAGCAGATTGCTTATAAAATTATGAAAGAGTGCAAGTTCTCGCACTCGATTTGCAAAGCAGGTGAAATATATTCGAGTGACTTGCCAAGTGGAACAAAGTTCTCAGTGCCATTGCGAATGACTGGCGGACACGTCGCCGAGATGGTGAGCCTTTGGAAGTAGTGGGTAGGTATTATAGGAAATTGTAGTCACATGCCATCGCTACGTCCAGCTACCCATCTTCAGGCCCCAGAGCATCGTTGTGGCCGTGTTCCTCTGAATATCTGTTCCCTTCGCTCTCGTCTTCGCTTTGATACCAGCCTGCTTCATCGTCGTCATCAGCGATATCCATGACCACTTCAGTTTCGGTGTCGGTGGTTCTTGCGGCGATTCGACATCCATAGCGTCGTGAGGTCCGACTGCGCGATTTTGATGCGTGTGGCCGACTCCCCCGTCTAAATATCGCATGATCACATCACAATCAACGAAACTGGATAGAAATAAATCAGCCCCGTAAAGTCTCAGACACAGCACGTCACGTTTGCACTCACTAAATTACATAAAAGCCTCCCAATCGTCTATATCGTCTGGTGGATACCCGGCACTGGGTGTAGCCGATAGTAGCCTCGAAGTACGGAGGTCGTCGAATGCTGGGATTAGATGATACGAGCGAGCGAGCTGGGCGACCAACGAGGGATCGAGAAACCACAAGGGGGCGAGCTGGGACTCCGGGACAAATCCTATCTTCGGTACCGGCCTGCCCTGAAGCTACGCTCTTCGAGGCGGGGCCGGCGCGGATATGCTAAACATGGAACCCAATACTTGGGCATACCAGTGAGAACAGTGGGCCGAAGACAGTGTTCGATGGTTGACAGGACAGCGAGACTACAGGGGGTACTGGAGTGAATTCAGTCATGCAGACAGCAGCATTTTATACCTCCAGCAGATGAGATATCAGGTGGCGCATAAGCTCAACCAAGCACACCAAAGAGAAGAGAAGTTGAGCTTGTTTCCGCACGATCGAGCTGGATCAGAGTCCGTCAACGTGGCTTTTCGCAGGTCTAAACCTCCGAATCTCAATCTCATATGTGGTTTCCCGTGAGAAAGTGAGATTCCTGCTTTGAAACCAACGCGACGGCCAGTACATTTCTCAACCCCTTCTTTCATCTCTTCTTCCATGTCGAGTTGGAAGACCTATAAGACGGTAAGTCGCTGGATCCGTTACACCATGTTCAACCTAACCATTTTCACGCTCTCATTCGCGATGTCTACAACCCCTACTCCAGCTCTCGCTCCAGCTCTCACTCCTGAATCCACCGAACTAGCTAATCTGAAACGCAAGTGCACGACCCTTGAAGCTCAGTATGCCACGGTGCAGGGTCAAATAGGTATACAGCAATTCATGCATATCATTCTGTTGAGACACACACTGACCGATCACAGTGCTTGGGCCCCGGGCTGCGCCAAATCATACATGATTTTGCGGACTCACAAGATCTGGTTGCCAGGAGTGATCGCCGTACGGGGTTGCTCACCTCAGGGGAAGATGTAGAGCCTTCTCCAGAGTCAGTCCCCTACCATCTACAAGTGCACCGTCTGATCTTATTGCACAGGGAAGATGCTCTTTACCGCTTGTGTATGGAGCTCATCAAGATGGTTCCATTGTTTAAGCTTTTGCTTGACCAGAGTGAGGAGAGAGCCATTGCGGGACTAAACCGAAACATATGTGACTATCCTTTATCATCATACACATATTTAACAATACCATAGCTATGCAAGGTCAGACGTGATGCGCGGGGACGACACGGCGGGACTCAGGGGCGCGACCGCCGGTTAGGTTGACGCTCTGTTCGGCGCTTTACCTCGTGCTCAGGCCGGAGTCGAAATCCGAACGGGGTCTGGACAGCGACCACACTGGACGCTTGCTCTGCTCGTCTGAGCATTCTTGGGACGATCCCATGTACGTTCACCTGCTCTTTGATATCCATTTATCTTATTCTTTTAGTGTCCATAGTAAATTGTGGGAAGGACGCCCAGAGTTTTTGGTCACTGCACGCTCGTGGCCAAACTTCCTTTTATTATCCATCCTAAATCCCCTGGCAAATGCCAAAGCTGTACATTCTTTTCTGTGTTCGGCAAAATATAAAATCTGTTCATCATACGAGAATCTCTGGAAATAATTGCTCCGGCCATTACAATTACAGTGATTAGTTCAGCGGCAAAGTATACATAAGCTCTTGCAATTTGTCGCAAATTCCCCAGCCTTATAACTCATTGCAACGTATTAGCTTTTAAAAGCTCTGCAGAGTGTTGGAAAGTATTTAGTGAAGTGTATTTGCTCTATTTCCTGCTCCAGTGGCGAAACATTGAAACAATTTCAGTCATTTTAAAAGCTAATACGTTGCAACGCAATGTAAAGCTGGCTGCAATATATTCACTGTTTTCAGCGTTTCCGACGTTTCTAAAGCCATACAAGGGCTTTACAACGCCGTGTTGTTTTTCCTGATGTGCGAGGAAGAGGAGGGGCGGCAGAGATCCTGTCGGTGGCTGTAGTAGGTGTAGCAGCCCTATAAATAGCAGCCCTGCCCCTGACTTTCTCTGCAGCGAGTTGGTAGCGAGTTGATGTCTTCAAGTTCGCGTAGCCACTCTGTATAATATCTAGATCTCCGAATTCAGTATTGAAATCGAAATCTGTTTGGGATTTTGAATATTTACAGCTGCCTCACATATGATGTGAATCGGATAGACGCCTGCGACCTCGAGGCTGATGCGTGGGCAAGCATGCTCTTGCGACTCGTCTTCTCCCAATTGCGAGCCTCCTACTAGCGAGGGGTAAGGAGCCGTCGATGGCATCCCCTGCGTCAGTGGTCCTCAGCTAGCTCTCCGCGATTCGGGCGCTTACCCCGGTTCACAGCGATGCTTTGGCGGCAAAATCCTATGATATCACGAGTTCGTCCCTGCTCAGTCTCCCCTGTTTGACAAATACTGACAGTTTGCATGTATAGTCGTCCGAGTGGCCAGTCTGCCACAACTCCGTTTTTCGTGGTCCATCCACGCGTTCATTCAAATCGAGGCGAAAAACCTTTCATGGAGCACTCGGGGAGTACGATGGGAGAACGGCGGAGAAGCATTATGGGCAGAGAGCAATACATGGTGAGTGCCGTCCTATAACGCAGGCTGTTTCGATTGATTTGATCTCACATATGGATGTAGGCGGGCGTTGTCTACCTCGGACACCATCACGTTTAGCTTGATTCGAGACCACAGGATTAACCCTTCCAACAAGCCCAAAGCCTCGAAGGGTTCTCTCGTGATCAAACTTGCAGATTTACTGGAAGGCTCTGATGGCATTCCTAGCAAAGGTATATACCTTGCTGGCTGCATCTACCCTTGAAGCGCTAACAGTGTGTGGATGTAACAGCTATCGAACGTTCTCTGCAACACAAAGGGAGGGAGACTTGTAAGCTGACTCTGCAGATCGCTGCAAGCTCTGCCACAACTGTTCCGAACACTCCCCCTGCCATCCCAATATCTTCCTTTGCCCTCCCAGACCCTTCCCCCGCATCAAGCTTTCCTGCTGCCGCATCGAGCTCTCCCCCTGCCGTACCTCTCTCTCTCTCTGCCACATCGAGCACCTCTCCTGCGGCTCTAATTTCTATCCCTGTCGTTTCGGACCCTCTCCCTCCAGCAACGTCCACCGCCAATATTACTTCTCCCGCTGCCGCATACAGCAGCGCGATGAATCCTCTTGAAAAAATATCGACACAACTGTCAGAACCAAGTCATGTCGCGGCGATTGGAGCTTCTATGAGCGCCGCTGGCGAGACAATAGCTGGATTGGCTGAATCAGACATTGTGGGATCGCTCACGGCGCTGGTAGATAAACTGAGCGTTATTGTGAAGATAGGGGATGAGATAGCGAAGGTACGTATGCGCCACTCCCTTGCTAGATAGTTCTGATCGTTCTACAGATACATCCGTGGGCAAGCCTCGCTTGGAACATTCTGTCTGTTGGCCTGAAGGTAGTTGCATTTTTGTTGTGCTGCAGTGCTCCTTTTGACCTCCCATGACAGCTCGTGAAAGCACAGCATGACCGGGACAATACGATTCGAGGCTTAATCGTGACTATGCATTCTACATATGCGACCGTGGACGGCTCGGAGGTCGTCAAAGACGAGCGGCTGCAGGATGTGCTTGATCGCATTCTCAAGCAGACAATCGAGTGTGGCTTATTCATCCAACAATACGCACGGGGCCGCTCATTTGCAGGTTGGTCACATGACAAGGACGTCGAGAACTCTGCTGATAGCTTGATGATAGGCAAGGTCTTCGCGGAAGCCTTTTCGAACACGGATGGGTTGGTGGCTCAGTTTCAAAGCACGTTCGAGCAATTGAAGGAGGAATTTCACGGTCGCATCGCAACAAAGACGGCTCTGATGACGGCCGATATCGCGTCAACTGTCAAAGACATCGATGTGACAGCCAAAGCCATCAGTATGTCGAACCATCCAATTCGAATATGGACTCTCATACTAATCGGCCATGAAGGACTGGACCAACTTAAAGAAAAATTGGGGCGCGTTGAGATGGAACAATCCGAACGTGATGAATGCCTCCCTGGTACTCGAGCGGATAGCATCAACATGATCATGGACTGGTACTCGGATGAGTCCAATACTCGGAAGAGCACCATGTGGCTGCATGGTTTGGCGGGAGCTGGCAAGAGCACCTTATCCACCACGATAGCTCGGATGATGGGCTGTGCCACCGGTCTCAACCTGCTCGGTGCCTTCTTCTTCTTCGACCGCAACATAGCTCAGAGGAAGGCCTCGACCGTGATACGAACCATTGCCTACCAACTTGCCGAATTCGATCCTGCCGTCGGCGCCATTATACAACAGGTCGTCTCAAATACCCCAGGAATCGCAGATATGCCTTTGGACATTCAATTTTCAAAGCTCCTCAGCCAAGAAGCTCTGGGGGTTATACATTGGACCAGAGGCCCCATTCTGATCATCATCGACGCTCTGGATGAAGCGGGCTCAGGGAAAGAGCGGGAGCGCCTGCTAAAAGTCCTTTCTGAGGGTGTTTCAAAGCTCCCTTGCTTCATGCGGCTTCTGGTGGTCAGTCGCCGCGAGCGTGACATCATGGACTATCTGAACCGCTCCAATGTGCGACAGGAGGAGTTGAAGATCGACCCGAACGCAGGCCGAGCAGATTTGACTGCATTCATCCAGTCTCGGTTGGACGACACAAAGGAGAGGAATATTCTATACTCAGGCGAGTCCTGGGAGGGCTGGCCTAGCGAGAGTGAGGTCGATGCTCTCGTCGATTTAGCGTCTGGCCACTTCATATGGGCACATACCGCCTGTCGAATCATAGGCGATGATTACAAGCCGAAGGCCAAGCTGAAAGATCTCATCAGGCATCGACCCACGGACAGTTCGGATGACTCATTCGACAACCTTTATCAGCTTTATAAATCCGCCCTAACATCTGCAATTCAATGGGGCAATCGGGATTCATGCGCCCATGCTCGCACCGTCCTTGGCGCCGTTGTCGCTGCTCAGGTGCCTCTCTCCTCTAGGGCGATATGTGACCTTCTGGGTCAGGACTTGCCATCTTTGCAGGTCACGTCACGACTCGGAAGTGTACTGGACTGGACTCCGACAGGGCCCATTCGGATCGTTCATGCCTCCTTTTACGACTACCTGACCCTTCACTCGAGGGGTGAGGCATGGGATCTCAATGTTGACGAGTGCAACTCAAACATCACTTATGGGTGTATTGCCCTCTTAGCAGGACGATTGAAGGAGAACATGTGTGACCTCGTATTGCCGCACGCGATAACAGAGGAAAGACTGCCAGAAGCCATCTCCTACGCTGCCAGTTTCTGGATTGATCACGTCTGCCTGATCAATAAACCCTCGAAGGAGCTTGCAGATACGATCCACCGGTTCATGCACGACCATCTCCTGCATTGGATGGAGGCTCTCAGCATTGCAAAGACATACAATGTCACTCTCCGCTCCCTTCCAAATCTGCTGAAATGGGTCCAGGTTCGTTTTAACTCTACGTTGCCGAACAGCATACTGACGTGCAGCGTGTAGGCAAATTTTCCAAGCAGCGAATTGTTTGCTTTCGTGCAAGACGCACATCGATTTGCCCGGTATTTTGAACACACCATCAAGGAACATCCATTGTTAATATACATCAGTGCTCTGCCTTTCACCCCTCGCAACACCATTATTTATCGAACTTTCTATCATGAGAGATTGCCGCGTGTGGTCACCGGCATGGAGCCCGAATGGCCACCCCTACTCCAGATACTACAAGGCCACGAGAACGATGTGCGGTCTGTGTGCTTCTCGCCAGATGGATCCAGGATCGTGTCGGGGTCGACTGACTGGACCGTGCAAGTGTGGGATTCCTTGAGCGGGCAGCTAGCTCTGCCACCACTCCGAGGGCACGAAGACGCAGTATTGTCTGTGTGCTTCTCGCCCGATGGAACCAGGATCGTTTCGGGGTCGGATGACGGGACGGTGCGCGTGTGGGATGCCCTAAGCGGACAGCTAGCTCTGCCGCCACTTCAAGGGCATGAAGACACAGTTTGGTCTGTGTGCTTCTCACCCGATGGATCCAGGATCGTCTCGGGGTCGGGTGACATGACCATGCGGGTGTGGGATGCCCTGAGCGGACAGCCAGCTCTGCCTCCACTTCAGGGGCACGAAGACGCGGTATTGTCGGTGTGCTTCTCGCCCGATGGATCCAGGATCGTTTCAGGGTCGGCCGACACCACCGTGCGGGTGTGGGATGCCCTGAGCGCACAACAAGCTCTGCCGCCACTCCAGGAGAACCAAAGTATGGTTTTTTCTGTGTGCTTCTCGCCCGACGGATCCAGGATCGTCTCGGGATCGTATGACGGGATTGTATGGGTGTGGGATGCTCTGACCGGACAGCCGGCTCTGCCGCCACTTCACGGGCATAAAGGCTTTGTTTTTTCTGTGTGCTTCTCGCCAGATGGATCCAGGATCGTCTCGGGGTCATCGGACAAGACCATGCGGATGTGGGACGCCTTGAGCGGACAGCTGGCTCTGCCACCACTCCAGGGGCACAAAAATGCAGTTAGTTCTGTATGCTTCTCGCTTGACGGATCCAAGATCGTCTCGGGTTCGAGCGACAACACCGTGTGTGTGTGGGATGCCCTGAGCGCACAGGCCCCACTTCAGGGGCACGATGGCCCAGTTTGGTCTGTGTGCTTCTCGCCCGATGGATCCAGGATCGTGTCGGGGGCGTCCGACAAGACCGTGCGGGTGTGGCATACCCTGAGCGGGCAGCCAGCTCTGCCCCCACTTCAAGGACATGAAGGCGCAGTTTTGTCTGTGTGCTTCTCACCCGATGGAACCAGGATCGTCTCGGGGTCGGATGACAAAACGGTGCGAGTGTGGGATGCCCTGAGCGGACAGCTGGCTTTGCCGCCACTTCAGGGGCATGAACGTTTAGTTTCGTCTGTGGGCTTCTCGCCTGATGGATCTAGCATCGTCTCGAGGTCGCATGACGGGATTGTGCGGGAGTGGGATGCCAGTACAGGGCATCCTCTAGAGCATCAAATGGACGACCCGCCACCCCCGTCCAGCATGTCGGACATCACAGCTCAGAGTCTAGTGATCTTGGACCACGATTATTATTTCTGTGATGTCAGCACAAGGCGTCATCTCGCCAAGATTCCGCCTGGCTTCTCATTTCATGGCTCAACTAGATATGATTGGGAAAATGGTAAGGAAATGTACTGTCATCAATCCTGTTGTGTACTCTTCAGAAGGATATCTGACACTTTGTATGTCCCACTCATAATTCATTTCCCCGTTTGATAGCTTTTGTATCTCCACGCGTTCATGTTATCCCCCTTCGCTCTTCCACTTCACTCTGCCGTGTCCGCTGGTAGCATCCCATGATTGCTTTCCATTCCATACATACCGTTTCAGAATGTTATTTCATTGTTAAATATCTCTCCTCATCATTCCGGTTTACCCTATCCCAGCTTGCTTGAGCCGCATGCCATACACGGTCAGCTATCACAAGTCACGAGTCAATGGTGATCTTCAAATAGAAAGGGACTTTGGCCATGGATCTGTGCCTCAGCTTTTGACACACATTCTTTCCACATACCCATACTGCATTCGCAACTTATGGCTATTCAAAGTGAAAGATCGATCAAACCATTTGAATTCCAGATCAGTAATCCTATAAGTATACGGTGGGGCGAATGCAAAGAGTATAGCCCGCCGTGCCCGGACTACCCTCAGAAGCACAAGAACCTGCCCTCATTCGTGCTCGTGTCATTTAGCTTCGCCTCCCGCCTCCGTTCATCCGCGGATGTCTGCAGCCGCAGCCGCTCCAACTCCTTCGCGCATATCTCGCCCGCGTTCCGCTCGTACTCCACATGTACTTGCTCTTGATCTTCATCTGAACTCGGTGATAATGGTCTTGCAGAGGCGCTTGTTGTCTTTCACTTGCGGTGAGAGGGGCCAGTGGCTGATTATTGAGCAAACAACAGGTAGAGAATGGAAGGGAGAACTATACTAAGATTTGAATCGACTCGTATGTTACCGCCGTGCATATATGCTCAAATAAAGAGGTCCACGAGAGCGCAACCGAAAGTCCTAAGGGTAAAGAATAGCAGCATGACATGGGAGGTGTGGGCAAGGAAAGGTCAGCAATGAACACGAGACTTCCTAGTCGGGCATGAAGCAAGAAAGGGGCAGAACAAGGCGAGGCAAACACATCCTCGGCACGGAGAATTGCAAGAGAGGCATCATGACATGCGGTAACAGAATAACATGCAGATGGAGCATAAAAAGAAAGGGACTCACTTTCCACCTTGCTTAGCGAGCCCTTGACCTTCTCGCTGAGCTCAGTACTCACTCCGCTGTCGCTGTGCGTTATGCGGCACAATTTCCAATTTGGTGTTGGCCGCCGCATTTGGGGCCGTCACCGACGCGTCGTTTGCGAAGATGAAGCCCTGGAGCCCTGGAGCCTTCCTGCTTGCGACCCGAGTTAGCAGAGGAAGAGAACCGGGTGGGGACGCAGTCTGTCGCAGTGATGCCATTTGTGTGCACTGATGTTCGTCTAGTGGTGGGCGATTTAGCCCTGGTCTTCGCGTCTGCGCCGTAGGAGAGCTTGGCACTTGCTGTCGGGGGTGGTCCGCCTCCGCGGTTGGTCCTCCGCTAACGCTGCCGCTGCTGCAGATGCATTTTTCGTGTTGCCCTGAAAGTACTAGTTGGAATGTGTGACGAGTGCATTCAGTTAGGCGCTCTTTTCGAACGAGGAGGGCGTGGTTGCCAGCAGAGTCCAGAAGATCTTCAGAAGGGCGACTCGGGGATGCCGGCCATGGACGGACCATGCCGTAATACTACCGCGACGATCCGCAGACTGTGGTAGCTCTTATGCTGAGGAAGAACATTTCGATATGCCTGTATACGTAGTACGCTGAAATATTAGATCTCCTTGTTGACGCGGTGGAGTCGTTTGACCCCAGCAGGAATTCGAAGACGTACAATCATCTTCGAACGGGGATTAGTCGTGAACTTGCTCGTTGCAAGTTCGAAGTTCTTTCGTCCTTTTCGTCCAGTCCGAGTCCAGTCCCAGACACGACATCCGGAGTTCCCGCAGGTTCAACCGTTGTCTGTCTCTGCCTTAGGGAGACTAAGTCCAGTCCAAATTTCAATTTGACGTTTTTCGATGGACCCGCCGTTCCCGATCACTCTGGTACAATCACCTTTCCTCTCGCCCTGCATCCAACACCACTACTCGATTTCTCATTCTCCGTGGTTTTTTCTAGGCAGACTAAGAGAACTCCGTGTTACTCCCTACCAGGTCCATATACAGCACACCGTCAAGCGCCAGACGCCTCGAGACCCGGCTTCGTCGCGAGATATACTGATGGTAGCAATCGAATACGATAGCAGTTAGTTACCGTGCTAACTTAACGATGGACAAGGAGCTTACCATAAGAGTCGCGCTGATAGGGCTGGTAAAGATGGAGGGGATACAGTGGCAGTGGGCCTGAATGTAGACGTGGAAGGTGCTAAGGATGACCCGGTAAGGAACTTCCCGGAGGTGCCATTGATAATAGCACAGTCGATGAACTGGTGAATGATTGTTCTAAGCGGGTCCAGACGAGAAACGCCTATGACACAGAGACAGTGCAGGTCTCTGTGCCTGCGTGATAGCTGTCAGAGGGGAGGTGGTGGTGTAGACGGTCGAGGAGGAAGAAACGAGCATATCCAGATTCATCTCTGGACGGCCGTTGACCGAGGATATGCTTGTATTGAGGTAGAGCCTGGGGAGCGAATCAATCGTTCTCAAAGAAGCCCAGTCGCTCCAGTCGATCTTGAGATTGATTTTAGTTGAGCGATACGCAAATAAAAACATGTATTCACAGATATTCAATGCACTCACCGCGGTTGCAGGAAGTTGGAGCATGACCAACGTGTAGAAGACGTTGGCAGATCCATAGAAGGGTCGAAATCTTACTGCCACTTCCTCTTGAGAGAATAGGGCGTCACAGATTCTCTAAGAACGATCGATCAGCCTGACTTGATGGGTGCCCGCCGGTCTACGGATTGTACGGATTTGCCATTCACAAGCGAGGAGTGAGACGAGCCAGCGTCAGGGAGGTGCAGTGGAAGGCAGTCTTAGAGGATATAGTGATGCTAGCAGAGGGAGAGAGTGATTGCGGGCACTGCTGAGGTGGGAGCAGCAGCACTTCCGTTGGTGGTGGGGGCGCATAAGCTGTAGCAGTGCAGCGGCGGCGAGGGCAGCAATAGGTGCAGTCTTTTTGTGACGAACGTTGCAGAAGACTGAAGCTGCAGCTCACACAACTGCAAAGCGGCGGCTCTGGAAGCGGCGCATCCCATATCCGTGGCGTCATCTGCATCACCTCTAGATCTGGAACGATGTGGGCTAATAGGAGGACAGAGCATGATGACGCGCCGTGACTTGTGTATTGGGCGCTCTAGTCAACCGCGGTGTCTGTTGACAGTCCAGTACGTACTCGTCAGTCTCGTCTCACCTCGCAATTGCTTTCAAAATTCAATCGACTCAGACCCGTCCATTGCACTCAGATGTCCACCCAGCCCAAACCCAGCCTATGTATACTCCACGAGGCTCTCCTAGATTGATATTCGCGCAGTGGAGCGAAAACTCGCATCTGCCTCTTGCATTGACACATTTCCGTTCTCCTTCACGTCGAATCATGACCGTGCGCGACTCAGCCCAAACTCAGCCTGCACACCGACAAACAAGTCAACAGAAGCCGCAACGAATTATTGCGAAGCTCTCTCGTCCTTTCCATCCAGCCTGAGCCCAGTCCAAATTGCGATTTCACGTTTTTCGATGGGTCCGCCCAGATCACTCTGGTCTACTCTGGTACAGTCACCTTTCCTTTTGCCCTGCACTCAACATCACTACTCTATTTCTTATTCTCCTTGGTTTTTTCCAGGCCGACTAAGAAAACTACGCGTTATACCATACCAGGTTCATATACAGCACACCGTCAAGCGCCCAACGCCTCGCGTCCCGGTTCATCGTGAGATAGACTGATGGTAGCAATCGGATAGACGCCCTGCTTGCTACCTCGAGGTCTGCGCGTGGGCAATGGGCATTCAACTACCTGCTTTCTCCCACTTCTGCTCTCCCCGCTAGGGGCAAAGAACCGTCCTCGATGGCGTCCTCTGCGTGCGTGGTTCCAACCAGATCGTGCTGTTTCCGGAGCTCATCCCTTTGTACAGCGATGCTTCCGCCATGATAACCTGCGATATCACGAGTACGTTCTATCCGATTACCTCTGCGTGATACTGATAGGCCATACAGATATCCGGGTGGTCAATCTCCCATCACACCGTCTTTCGCGAGCATACGTTCAAATCGAGGCAGCGGATCCCCCATGGTATACTGAGAGAACAAATTGGAAGAGCGGCAAAGAAGTACGCTGGAAAAACACGACTACATTGTGGGTGCTGTTTGGTACAGCCTGTTTCAATTAAACTAACCTGGCATTCGGATGCAGGCGAGCCTTGTCTGCCTCGGAGAGCATTACATTCACCTTGATGCGAGAACGCACCACCTTCCCGGGCATAAAAGCTTCCAAGATCTTAGAGGGCTCGCTCAAGATCAAGTTATCCGACTTGCTGGAAAAATGTGATGGTGTGCCTAACAAAGGTACCTTTCCCTCAGTTGACCTCACCTTTGAAGGCGCTAACGCTGCGTGAACGCTGCAGATATCGAGCTTTCTTTGAATTCAGATGGAAAGGAGACTTGCAAGTTGAGAATGCAGATCACCATAAACATTCTCAATGGCCCCTCCAGCTCTACAGCCGCCCCTTCAAGCTCTATCTCTGCCCCCTTCAGCTCTACCTCTGCTTCCTCAAGATCCGCCACCGCCTTGCCAAGCCCTGGCTCTACCTTTTCTACACCAGGTCCTACTGCTGCAGATCTGAGCAGTGTGATGGATTCTCTACCGAAAATCGCCACGTCTCTGTCGAAATCAGGACCGGTAACAACTGGCGCAGATGCCTTGAGCGCCACTGGAGGCGCCATTGCTGGCGTCCCGAATTCGGGCCTTGTGGTATCGCTTGAGGCGGTTATGAATAAACTGCAAATCATAATGAATATTGGGGACGAGATAGCGAAGGTACATAATCGCTGTTCAATGCGTCGCGCATCTCTGATCGGTTTGCAGATACATCCCTGGGCAAGCCTCGCCTGGAACGTCTTATCTGTTGGCATCAAGGTAATTCTGCCCCCACTCGATTGCGGTACTTCCTCTCAATTCCGTCGCAGCTTGTGAAAAATAATCATGACCGAAACAACAAGATTGTCGGCTTAATTCAAACCCTGCAATCTACCTATGCAATTGTAGACGGCGCGAAGGTCGTAAAGGACCATCGGCTGCAGGACGTTCTTGGTCGCATCTTTCAGCAGACAGTTGATTGCGCCTACTTCATCCAGCACTATGCACGTCACCGCTCACCTCTAGGTTCGTGACATGACGTCAGGTGCGAGATTGCTGCTTATGACTTCACGACAGGCAAGGCAATCACCGAACCCTTTTCCGATACGGACGCGCGGGTAGCTCAGTATCAAGATAGGTTCAGGCAGTTTCAGGAGGAATTTAATAGTGGCATTGCCGTGAAGACAGCTCTGCTGACAGTCGGCGTCTCCGCGACTGTCGACGCTATCAGTATGTGGAATGAATGGTCTTATATCTCGAACCTCTCGCTTATTCACCACGAAGGATTGGATCAACTCAAGAATAAATTAGGGCGCGTCAAAATGGATAAGGCTGCGCGCGGTGCATGCCTCGCTGGCACTCGAGTGGATGCTATCAACATGATCCTGGAGTGGCACTCGGATGAATCCTCCGAGCGGAAGAACGCCATGTGGCTGCATGGTATGGCGGGAGCGGGCAAGAGCACCTTGTCGACCACAATAGCCGAAATGATGGGCCGTGTTAACGGACTCGACCTCCTCGGTGCCTTCTTCTTCTTCGACCGCAGTGTCGCTGAAAGGAAGCCTTCGACACTTATACGGACCATCGCTTATCAACTGGCTGAATTTGATGCAGTCATTGGTGCCAGGATACAACAGGTCATCGAGAAGATACCGGGAATCGCGGAGGAGTCTTTGAGCACTCAGTTCTCGAAGCTTCTGAGTAACGAAGCCCTAGGAGATATATCTTGGTCCAGAGGGCCGATCTTGATCATTATCGACGCTCTAGACGAATCGGCTGTGGGGCAGGAGCGGGAGCGTTTACTGAAAGTCCTGTCTGAGGGCGTTTCAAAACTACCCCACTTCATACGACTGTTGATCGTCAGTCGCCCCGAGCGTGACATTGCGGACCACCTCACAAATGATATTGTACGACGAGAGGAACTGAGGGTTGACCCTGAGACGAGTGGAGCAGATATAGCTGCATTCATCCGGTCTCGGTTAAAGGAGGTCCGAGATAGGAACGTCAAATATTTTCCCGATGCCTTGAAAAGCTGGCCTGACGACGACGACGTCAACGGTCTCGTCAATTTGGCGTCTGGTCACTTCATATGGGCGCACACGGCCTGCCGAATGATTGGTACGGACGGCAACCCCAAAGACAATCTGGAAGGTCTCATCAAGCATCTGAACACCTCAGATGACTCATTCACTAGCCTCTATCAGCTCTATAAGACCGCCCTCAACTCTGCGATTCGGTGGGACAACCGTCGGTCCTGCGATCAGGCTCGTGACCTGCTTGGTGCCGTGATCTGTGCCCAGGTGCCGCTCTCCTGCGACGCAATAGATGAACTTCTCGGCCAGCGCTCGTCGTCTTTACAGACGGTATCAAGCTTGGGAAGTGTACTGAGCTGGTCTGAGACAGGACCCATTCGAATCCTCCACACTTCCTTTTACGACTACCTCACACTTCATTCGACAACTGGGCCTACGGCTGGGCCTTGGGCTCTCACCGTCAGCGAGTTTCATGCAAAGCTTGCCAAAGAATGCATTGCGCTGCTAACAGGAAAATTGAAGGAGAATATGTGCAACCTGGTGTTGCCGCACCCGATCACGGACGAGACACTCCCAGAAGCCATTGCCTATTCAGCCAATTTCTGGATTGAACACGTTTGCTTGATCATGAAGCCCGCTGAAGATCTTGCAGATAAGATACACCAGTTCCTGCGCGATCACCTCTTGCATTGGATGGAGGCTCTTAGCATCGGGAAGGCATTTGATGTTGCTCTCCGTTCTCTTCCTAATTTGCTGAAATGGATCCAGGTTCGTTTCCACTCTCCCTTGCCGAGCAGCCCACTGACGTGTAGCGTGCAGGAAAATTTTCCGGGTAGTGAACTGTTTGATTTCGTGAAAGACGCCCATCGCTTTGCCCGGTACTTTGAACACACCATTATTGAGCACCCATTGCTCGTATACATCAGTGCTGTACCATTCACCCCACGCAACACCATCATTTACAAAACTTTTTTTCACGAGAGATTGCCGCTTGTGGTTGCTGGTGTGGAGCCCGAATGGCCCCCTCTCCTCCAAACGTTACGTGGCCACGAGGGTGATGTGCAATGCGTGTCTTTCTCGCCCGATGGATCCAGGATCGTCTCGGGGTCGGATGACGGAGCCGTGCGGGTGTGGGATGCCCTGAGCGGACAACTAGCTCTGCCGCCACTTCAGGGGCACAAAGACAGAGTTACGTCTGTGTGCTTCTCGCTCGATGGATCCAGGATCGTCTCGGGGTCGGTGGACAAGACCGTGCGGGTGTGGGATGCCCTGAGCGGACAGCCAGCTCTTCCGCCACTTCAGGGGCACGAAGACGTAGTCACGTCTGTGTGCTTCTCTCCCGATGGATCCAGGATCATCTCGGGGTCGGTGGACAAGACCGTGCGGATGTGGGATGCGCGGATGTGGGATGCCCTGAGCGGACAGCTAGCTCTGCCGCCACTTCAAGGGCACGAAGACGTAGTCACGTCTGTGTGCTTCTCTCCCGATGGATCCAGGATCGTCTCGGGGTCGTTGGACAACACCGTGCAGGTGTGGGATGCCCTGAGCGGACGGCCAGCTCTGCCGCCACTTCAGGGGCACGAAGGCGGAGTTTACACTGTATGCTTCTCGCCCGATGGATCCAGGATCGTGTCGGGGTCGGAGGACAACACCGTGCGGGTGTGGGATGCCCTGAGCGGACGGCCAGCTCTGCGGCCCCTTCAGGGGCACGAAGGCGGAGTTTGCACTGTGTGCCTCTCGCCCGATGGATCCAGGATCGTCTCGGGGTCGGTGGATAAGACCATGCGGGTGTGGGATGCCCTGAGCGGACAGCCAGCTCTGCCGCCACTTCGGGGGCATGAAGACATGGTCACGTCTGTGTGCTTCTCGCCTGATGGATCCAGGATCGTCTCGGGGTCGTTTGACAAGACCGTGCGAGTGTGGGATGCCCTGAGCGGACAACTAGCTCTGCCGCCATTTCAGGGGCATGAAAACGCAGTTAGGTCTGTGTGCTTCTCGCCCGATGGATCCAGGATCGTCTCGGGGTCGTTTGACAACACCGTGCGGGTGTGGGATGCCCTGAGCGGACAGCCAGCTCTGCCGCCACTTCAGGGGCACGAAAGCCCAGTTTACTCTGTGTGCTTCTCGCCCGATGGATCCAGGATCGTCTCGCGGTCGTGGGACGACACTACGTGTGTGTGGGATGCATGCACCGGTCATCCCGCAGAGGGTCAAACAAATTCCGTTGAACCATCGTCCGGTGTGACTGACCACACAGGTCAGATTCTAGTGAGATTGGATAAGGATGATTATTTTTGTGACGTCAGCTCAGGGCGCTATCTTGCCAAGATTCCGCCAGGCTTCTCATTCGGTAACTCATGGGATACTAAGAAGGAATGGTGTTGCCATCAATCCTGTTGCGTACTCTTCAGAAGGATGTCTGACACTTTGCATGTCCCACTCATAATCCATTTCCCCGTTTGATGTGGCTTCCACATTTCTTCACGTTCGTGTTATTTCCTTCGCGCTACTGTGTCCCCTCTCTCCAGTAGCATTGCATAATTACTTTCCATTCCATACATGCCGTTTCAAAGTGTAACTTCAATGTGAAATATGTCTTCTCAACGTGCCGGTTTACTTTCAGCTTGCTTGAGCCGCAAGCCATACGCGGTAAGCTACTCGCGAGGTCGCGATTGGATACATGAACCTAATGGAAAGGAGCTTGGACTATGGATCCGAGCTTCGGCTGATGGTAAGTTCTTTTACGAACCCATGCGGTATTTAGCACTCCTGCCTGATGCGAAGAAAAGATGGATTAAACCATTTGAATGAGAATACTAATCTCCTAGCAGGTATACAGTGGGACGAATGCAAAGGGTATAGCCCACCGCACCCAACACACCCTAGAAACACAAAATCCCGCCCCCATTCGTCCCCATCTCATTCAGCTTCGCCTCCCGCTCCCACTCGTCCGCGGCCGTCTGCAGCCGCAGCCGCTCCACCTCCTTCGCCTGCTCCGCCGTGCGCTCGCTCACCTCCCGCGCATTCGCGCGCTCCGCCTCGAGCGCCTCCTCCTTCGCGCGCATGTCGCCCGCGTTCCTCTCGTACTCCGCCTTGAGCAGCATGTATTTCGACTCGGTCTTCGGGTGCAGCGCGGGCGCCTTGGCGTGCACGGCGTGCGCCTTCACCTCGTGTTTCGTCGCGAGCGTCTGCTGCGCCTGCAGCTGGCTGAGCTCGTCGGTGTCGGTCTTGAGCGCGGCGGCCTCGGCTTTGCCCTCGGCGCGGATGATCTTGAAGAGGCGCTTGTTATCTTTCACTAGGGGCGAGAGGGGTCAGCGTCTGGGAAAAGGCGGTGCCGAAAGCAAGAGATAGGGACAGCACGCGAAGGGGAAGAGAGACTGTGTGGCAAGTGCGAAAGGCTCGGGTGTTGCGGAGAAGAGAAGGAAGTGCTCATATGCGGCGAAGATTCAATCCCAGACCGCAGTAGAAACTGGAATGGAAGGGAATGAAAGCTTCACAGAGAACGAGAAGATGCAGTACAGCAGCGCACGATGGACACGAGACAGCCCAATCAGGCAAGAGGAGGGCCAATTTGAGCATATAACGCTAAAGGGGCAAAATAGGGCAAGGCAAACGCGTCCTTGAGACGAGGAGAATCATGATAGGGTACGCAATAGCAGAATATTATGTGCAGACATTGAAAGGGACTCACTATGCCTGGCTTAGCGAGCTCTTGATCCTGTGGCTGATCTCACTCCGCTGTCTGTGTGTGTTGGTGCCGCACAGTTTCCAATTCGGCTCTAACCGCCTCATTCGGGGCCGTCACTGACGCGCCGTTCGCGACGGTGGAGCTTTCATGCCGGTGGCCCGAACCCGGGGCAGGCAAGACGGCGGGGCATAGTCTGTTGCAGCGACGCCATTGATGGGTGCACTGGCGCATGTAGTGGTTGGGCATGTAGCCTCTATCTTTGCGTCTGTGCCATAGGAGTGGGAGAGCTTGTCGTCGGGGCTAGGGGTGTAATCTAGTGCACCCGCCTCGCCCTCCGCGGCTCCGCCAAAGCTGTCTTCTCCGACACCTTGTCAGTACGTGATGGATGTGTTAGCGACGTTGGGGTTGCGCTGCACGTCAGCCTTGCCTGCTGTTGCTGCTGCTGATATGTTCTTGAAATCGGTATCGTTCTGGGAGCCTGGGTCATACGCTCTGCTGCCCCTACCAGCACTGGTACTGCTGTCGGCTCTGTCGCTGCTGCGGGCACGTTGTCCTTGTTGTCCTGGAAGTACTAGCTATAGCGAAAATGTGTCATAATGTGTGGCGAGGAGGGCGTAGTGGTCAGCGAATTTGTAAGATTTGAAGGACGACTCGGGGATGTCGGCCATTGGCGGCCCACGTGGTAATACTGCCGTGGCGATCTGAAAATCTCCAGCCAAGTGCAAAACATTTTTCACTCTCCGAGGCCCCGACTCTAGCTTTCCCTTAAGAAAGCAAAGCTGCGCGTCTCTGTTGTGCGGTTGTGCCATCATTATCACCACGTCGATTACCATCTGCCACCGGTTCCCCAGAACAAGACGACAGCGAGAACATGTCCACATGCATATCGTATATCTTGGGCCGGTCAAACCAGGAATGACGATCCACGGGAATGTCAACGTTCACGACTCTGTAAGAATAATAATAATCAGTTTGGGTGTTTCCGTTCTTCCCCTCTACTGATACTTACAGCACTGAAACGGTCGAGTTATCAACCACCACCTCGGATACTCCGAATTCGCTTCGTCTTTGGAACCTTCTCCTGCAGACCTTTCTCCTCGAACGGGCAGCGAGAGTTTCTACTTCAACGGAAAATAATCATTCTCGTACGTCCGCGAACCCCTGCAGGGCACTGCGACACAGCTGCCAGTGTCGCTGGCCCCCATCCATCTCACCCCAAATATCTCCAAATCGCCATGTCTTGGCCGAGCCTTCGGCGCCACTCCCCAAAGCCCGTCTCGCTTGCCGCGCTTCCAAGCAGTCTTTGTAAACCTATGCGTTCCTCTGAAATCGCGAAGATCGCCGAGCTCGAATTTAACCTTTCGTTGGATCGATACGAGGTCGCACGAGACGAACGCCGAGCCGGCTGGCGATGCGCTAGGGCACTACTTCGCATCTGTAGACCGACTGTCACGCATGCGTGCGTGCACCACTAACATGCAGGAAGTAGAAGAGGGTGGCGAACGGAGCCTACGGACATGCCAAGAGTGCTGATCAGCGACAGTACGCCTGTCGGAAAAAATAATAAGGCGCAGAGCAGTGGTAATCGCAACAGAAAGCTAGAGGCTGGGTATCGATTGGGCGTGGTTGGTTCATAATGGCCTCCTGAAGCCATGCCGCCCTTTCCTCTTGAGCAGATACTAGATGCTGGCAGCTGGGTCTATTGATACTGAAGTCTTCAGGGAGAGAACAAAGAAGACGGTAGTAAGGCGTAGTGGATTGTGAAGGGAACGTGCAGCAGAATCTTCTTCCGAGCACTTGTGGAGGAGTGCTGTTTCCGATTGTCTAGTAAAGACGCTGAGAGGAAACCCGTTAGTTATGCAGCTAGCTTGACGTTGGGGACGGTGCTCACTGTGACAGTTGCGCCAATGAGAAGAATCAAGATGTAGCCAGGGATCTGGGGGCCGTTGGCCCAGTGGTTGACGAAGAGTGCTTAGGATGCTCAACAAAAAGCCGTTTCTAGAGGGACCGGAGCCGGTGGGCTTGTGGATGATTATGCAACATTTGGATACGGATCCAGATGAGAAATGCCCGTAGCGTGCAGATGAATCGAGTCTCCTTATCGACGTGGCGGAGCATTCAAATCCAATAGGAAGAAGTACACCCATCTCCAAACGGGCGTGGTCGTGGACAGCTCGTTCTGACGGAGAGCGACACGGTCGCGGTCGTCGTCGTCGCTGTGCGGTCCTGTTTTTGGTCTGGAATAGACAAATTGAGGTGAGTACTAGAAAGGGAGCAGAAGGACGTGTCCACTACACTGACCATGCAGATCGGGTTCTAGATAGAGCTGCGGCAGCTTGGGACGTGATAAACGTGATCTTAGACATGCCTGCAGCGCACATAGGTGGGTTTGATGAAGTCTTTTCACTGCTTGTCGAAGACCATATACGCCTGACAGCAAGCGGCGGGTACCGTCTGGACCACTGACGGGCGGAAGAGGGAGAAGACGCGGCGTGGGCGAGATGCAGTGGGTATTGCTGCGAAGAGGTCCGGAGGAGCAAATGGACGCGCTCGGGTACATGTTGATTGGTCTGGAGCGAATGGTACTGGACCGCAGCTTGAGTAAGCTGAGATGCGAGTATGATTACTAATATCAGCAAATATGATGAATGCTCCACGATGTCGGCCGAGATGCAGTGGCGAGGGACAGATGGGTGCCAGTGGTGCGCGGCGCGGCCTTGGTACGTCGTTTATTCCACCTCACAGCACCACTTAGAAGCACCAAGTCCCGTCTTCTCTATCATTCCTCTCCGCCTCCCTTCCCGACGCTCTACTGATCCGCTACCTCTCCACACGCCATCTCCCTTTCCGCCATCCGCTCGCCCGCCTCCCGTGCATTCGCGCTCTGCGTCGATTTTGTTCGCGCCTGGCCTTCGACTCGGTCCTCACGAAGCCTTGACGGGCGCGATGGACTCCTGAGCATCGCCGGCGGTGGGAGCGAGGCAGGGGTAGCAGCGCCGTGGCGGGGAGAGTATTGGACAGTAGTACATTTTGCACCGGTAGCGTAGAGGCAGGGGGCCTATCGTTGAACTTGGGGTACATTGCGGTGCTTCGCCGCTATCGCCTCGATGGGTGCGTTTGTGACGCTGAAGAGTGAGTTTGCAACGTTCAACGAAGTACAAGTGGATCTGGAGAGGGTGTATTGTTGCTGGCAATCATGCTGAGCTAGTTGTTGCATTTGTAGTGGGACGCGCAGGAGCCTGGACATTATGGCGGAGCGCGTCAACAAGGGAGGGTGATGCGCGGCGCGGCGTATAATCACAGAATGATTTGATGTACAAGTGACAATGATGAGCGATACCGATGAGCGCTGGGTAAGGGAAGTGGGTATGACTGGGCGGCCGAGTGCAGTGGAGGTGTCGATTGAGATGGGCGACTGCAGCTGAGAGGGGCACGAGTAACGGCAGATGATGGAACTGAGCGTCAAGGCCTGGAGCGTCGGCCGAGACTGCATTTGGGGGATAGACAAGTGGATGCCGATGCAAGCAAGCGCCAGTCCCTGGCGGCCCAGCGGTAGCGAGCAGCAGGTCAAGTCGGTAGCTGTAGCAGCCCTGACCTCCAAGTTATCTGCACTCAAGTCCAACTCAAGTCGGCTTCTTTGTATGTTCGTCCATGTCTAATCTCAGCTTGCTATAAATTCATATCTGTTCAGGATTCTGAGTTTTTGAATTTTCTGCGTCGCATATGTTCACATTAGGACAGCCTGAGGCTTCATCCCTTCTCATGCCCTGGTCTGCTGCTTTCACTGGTCGCGACTGTACCTGCACATCTACGCACAAGTCAATTCAAGCCTCGCTGTGAAGGTATATCTAACATCACCTTTGTTCTGGGCCCTGGTCATGTTGCAAGATGATGGCCTTCGACAGACTCAATAGTCTCCAATCTCTCCGGTACTGTCTACAGTCACAGTTCCCATCACCTTGTCTTCAATGCTAACATTGGTTTTATCGTTGTCTTTAGCTCTTTCAGATTTTAATGAAATGCACGATGGATTGTTCTAGACTGAGATGATGCCTCGCCAACGTGGGCTCCAGCGGGATGAACAGATAGCAGGAATCGGATAGACGCCTGTGCAGGAACCTCGAGGCCTGTGCGTGGGCATTGCGTACTCCTGCGTTTTGCCTTCACCCACTTCAGAGCTCCCTACCAGTGGGCGGTGAAGAAGCGCTATCGATGGCGCCCTCTGCGTGAGTGGTGCTCAAGTGGCATTTGGTTGTTCTGGCTCATTCCGGTTTGCAGCGATGCTTTGGTGGTAAAATCCTATGATATTACGAGTTCGTCCTCATCCAATCTGCCTGTGATACATGCTGACAGTCCCCACATATAGTCGTACGAGTAACCGGTCTCCCGCGACTCCGCTTTTCGTGGTCCATCAAGGCATTCGTTCAAATCGAGGCGACAAACCTTTCATGGAGCACTCGGGGAGTACGATGGGAGAATGGCAGAGAGGCGCTATGGTCAGAGAAGAATACGTGGTGAGTGCTGCCCACTGACACAGGCTATTTCGAACGACCGGATCTCATAAGCGAATATAGGCGGGCTTTGTCTGCCTCAGATGTTATCACGTTTACCTTGCTACGAGACCACAGGATCAATCTTTTCAATAAGCCTAAAGCCGCGAAAGGTTCTCTCGTGATCAGACTTGCTGACTTACTGGAAGGGTCTGATGGCGTCCCTGGCAAAGGTAAAACCCCTGCTAGTTCCACTGATCTTGAAGCGCTAACACCTTGCGGATTTCATAGTGATCGAACGTTCTCTGCAACACAAAGGGAAAAAGAGTTGTACGCTGATGCTGCAGATCGCGGTAAGCTCTGCCGCTGCGGCCCCGAGCACTTCCCCGCCCGCCTCAAACACTCCCCTTCCCGCTCTAAACAACCCCCCTCCCGCCTCAAGTACTCCCCTTCCCACACCAGGTAACCCCCTTCCCGTCTCAAGCACATCCCCTTCCACAAGCACTATCGTTGCCTCTCCAATCAGCACCATCGCTGCCGCCTCAAGCTATACCATCATTTCGTCAGGCTCACCCGCTGCTTCTTCATCGTCCCCCGCTGCAGCCGCAAGTTCACCTTCCGTCGCTTGCAGCTTCACTACCGCCCTCATGGACA
This sequence comes from Athelia sp. TMB, assembly GCA_014898675.1. NCBI lineage: Eukaryota > Fungi > Basidiomycota > Agaricomycetes > Atheliales > Atheliaceae > Athelia > Athelia sp. TMB. The sequence continues at coordinate 18,684 of JACXVL010000264.1, read as the reverse complement.
GCGCTATAACTCCTTTAGCAGAAATTCTCGCGCAACAGTCGAAACCAGGACCAGTGGCGAAAAGTGCAGATGCCATCGGCGCTACCGCAGACACCATTAATAGCCTTGCACAATCAGACATCGTGGGATCACTTCAGACGGTGGTGAGTAAACTGGATGTCTTGGTCAAGATCGGAGACGAGATAGCAAAGGTACACGATCACTGCTCTTTACGTCGCACAACTCTGATTGTTTTCCAGATACACCCTTGGGCAAGCCTCGCCTGGAGCGTCCTGTCTGTTGGCCTCAAGGTAACTATGCCCTCGTCTGATCATAGCACTATCTCTAACTTCTTGCGGTAGCTCGTGAAAGCGCAGCGAGAACGGGACAATAAGATCACAGGCTTGATCTTGACTATGCAGTCCACATATAAGATCGTGGACGGGTCAGAGGTCGTGAAGGACGAGCGACTGCAGGATGTTCTCGGCCGCATCCTGAAGCAGACTGTTGACTGCGCCTACTTCATCAACCACTATACACGTCCCCGCTCATCTCTAGGTTCGTGACATGGCAATGACAGCGAGATTTCTGCTCACTGTTTGATGGCAGGCAAGGCCATCGCCGAATCCTTTTCTAATACGGACGCACAGACGGCACAGTATCAGGGCATATTCGAGCAGTTACAGGAGGAATTCTGTGGTCGCCTTGCTACGAAGACGGCTCTGATGACAGTCCGCATTGCCGCAGCTGTTGACGCCATCAGTACGTGGAATGAATCATCTTAGGTCTTGCGCGTCCCGCTTATTCGTCCAAAGGATTTGATCAACTCAAGGATAAATTAAGGCGCGTTGTAATAGACAAGACTGAACGCGATGCATGCCTCCCTGGCACTCGAGTGGGCGCTATCAACATGATCATGAAGTGGTACTCAGATGATTCTCCCGACCGGAAGAACACTATGTGGTTGCATGGTATGGCAGGAGCGGGCAAGAGCACTTTGTCGACCACAATAGCCGGGATGATGGACCGTGTTAACGGGCTCAACCTGCTGGGCGCCTTCTTTATTTTCGACCGCAGTGTTGCTGAGAGGAAGCCCTCGACCCTTATACGGACCATCGCCTATCAACTAGCTGAATTCGATCCAGTCATCGGTGCCAGGATGCAACAGGTTATAGAGGAGATACCAGGGATCGCAGAGGAGTCTTTGAACACTCAGTTCTTGAAGCTTCTGAGTAGCGAAGCCCTGGGAGATATACTCTGGTCCAGAGGGCCGATCTTGATAGTCATCGACGCCCTAGATGAATCGGGCACTGTGGCAGAGCGGGAGCGCTTGCTGAAAGTCCTTTCTGAGGGCGTTTCAAAGCTACCCCACTTCATACGACTGTTGATTGTCAGTCGCCCCGAGCGCGACATTGCGGAACACATGACAAATGATACTGTGCGACCAGAGGAATTGAAGGTTGACCCGACGACAAGCAGAGCAGATATTGCTATGTTCATCCGGTCTCGGTTGAACGAGGTTAGGAACAGGAATGTTAGTTATTTTCCCGATGCCTTGGAAAGCTGGCCTGGCAACGATGACATCAACGGTCTCGTCAATTTGGCGTCTGGACATTTCATATGGGCGCACACGGCCTGCCGCATGATTGGTACGGATGGCAACCCCAAGGATAATCTAGAAGATCTCATCAGGCGTCTGGACACATCAGATAATTCATTCACTGGCCTCTATCAGCTCTATAAGACCGCCCTCAATTCTGCGATTCGGTGGGACAATCCTCGGTCCTGCGCTCAGGCTCGTGACCTGCTTGGTGCCGTGATCTGTGCTCAGGTGCCGCTCTCCTGCGTCGCAATAGATGAACTCCTTGGCCAGCCCTCGTCATCTTTACAGACGGTATCAAGCTTGGGCAGCGTACTGAGCCGGTCTGAGACAGGACCCATTCGAATCGTCCACACTTCCTTCTACGAGTACCTTACACTTCATTCGACATCAGGGCTTACGGCTGGGCCTTGGGCTCTCACCGTCAGTGAATGTCATGCGAAGCTTGCCGAGAGATGCATTGCGCTTCTAGCAGGAAATTTGAAGGAGAACATGTGCGACCTGGTATTGCCGCAACCGATTACCGACGAGACACTGCCAGAAGCCACCTCCTACGCTGCCAGTTTTTGGATCGAACATGTCTGCCTCATCGTCAAACCCTCTCAAGATCTTATAACCAAGATACAACAGTTCATGCGCGATCACCTCCTGCATTGGATGGAGGCTCTCAGCATCGAGAAGACATTTGACATTGCTCTCCGTTCTCTTCCTATTTTGCTGAAATGGATCCGGGTTCGTTTTTACTCTACCTTGCCGAGCGATCTACTGACGTGTAGCGTGCAGGAAAATTTCCTTGGCATTGAGTTGTTTGATTTCGTCCAAGATGCCCATCGTTTTGCCCGGTACTTTGAACACACCATTATCGAACATCCATTGTTCATATACATCAGTGCTCTACCATTCACCCCACGCAACACCATTATTTACAAAACTTTTTTCCACGAGAGATTGCCGTACGTAGTTGCTGGCGTGGAGCCTGAATGGCCTCTTCTCCTCCAAACACTACGTGGCCACCGGGGTCTTGTGGAGTGTGTGTCCTTCTCGCCCGATGGATCCAGGATCGTCTCAGGGTCGTGGGACCAGACCGTGCGGGTGTGGGATGCGCTGAGCGGACAGCCAGCTCTGCCGCCACTTCAGGGGCACGAAGGTCCAGTCACGTCTGTGTGCTTCTCGCCGGATGGATCCAGGATCGTCTCGGGGTCGGAGGACATGACCGTGCGGGTGTGGGATGCCCTGAGCGGAGAGCCAGCTCTGCTGCCACTTCAGGGGCACGAAGGCCCAGTTGAGTCTGTGTGCTTCTCGCCCGATGGATCCAGAATCGTCTCGGGGTCGTCTGACAAGACCGTGCGGGTGTGGGATGCGCTGAGCGGACAGCCAGCTCTGCCGCGACTTCAGGGGCACGAAGGCCCAGTTGAGTCGGTGCGCTTCTCGCCCGATGGATCCAGGATCGTCTCGGGGTCGCAGGACAAGACCGTGCGGGTGTGGGATGCCCTGAGCGGACAGCCAGCTCTGCCGCCACTTCATGAACACGAAGGCCCAGTTTGGTCTGTGTGCTTCTCGCCGGATGGATCCAGGATCGTCTCGGGGTCGGAGGACAAGACCGTGCAGGTGTGGGATGCCCTGAGCGGACAGCCAGCTTTACGGCCACTCAGGGGCACGAAGGCGCAGTTTGGTCTGTGTGCTTCTCGCCCGATGGATCCAGAATCGTCTCGGGGTCAGAGGACAAGACCGTGTGGGTGTGGGATTCCCTGAGCGGACAGCCAGCTCTGCCGCCACTTCAGGGGCATGAAGGCATAGTGTTTTCTGTGTGCTTCTCGCCCGATGGATCCAGGATCGTCTCGGGGTCTCGGGACAACACTGTGCGGGTGTGGGATGTCCTGAGCGGACAGCTAGCTCTGCCGCCACCTCGTGGGCACGAAGGCCCAGTTAAGTCTGTGTGCTTCTCGCCTGATGGATCCAGGATCGTCTCGGGGTCGGAGGACAAGACCGTGCGGGTGTGGAATGCCCTGAATGGACAGCCAGCTCTGCCGCCACTTCAGGGGCATGAAGGCATAGTGCTTTCTGTGCGCTTCTCGCCCGATGGATCCAAGATCGTCTCAGGGTCGCACGACACGATCGTGCGGGTGTGGGATGCCCTGAGCGGGCAGCCAGCTCTGCCACCACTTCAGGGGTACGAAGGCCAAGTTGAGTCTGTGCGCTTCTCGCCCGATGGATCCAGGATCGTCTCGTGGTCGTGGGACGACATTACGTGCCTGTGGGATGCATGCAAAGGTCAATCTATGGAGGACCAGCCACATTACATTGAACCACCGTCCGGTGTGACTGACCACACAGGTCAGATTTTAGTGAGATTGGATATGGATGATTATTTCCGTGACGTCAGCTCAGGGCGCTATCTCGCCAAGATTCCGCCAGGCTTCTCATTCGGCGCGCCATGGGAAACTAAGCAAATACATTGCCATCAATCCTGTTGCGTACTCTTCAGAAGGATGTCTGACACTTCTTATGTACCACTCATAATCCATTTCCCCACTTGATCACTTCTGTATTTCCGCTTGTTCATGTTGCTCCCCTTCGCTCTACCATGTCCTTTCGGTAGTAGCATCCCTTGATTACTGTCCATTCCATACATACCGTTTCAAAATGTTACTTCAATATGAAATGTGTCTCCTCAACGTGACGGTTTACCTTCAGCTTGCTTGAGCCGCAAGCGATACTCGGTAAGCTACTAGCAAGATCACGATTTGGAGACATGAATCCAATGGAAAGGAGCGTTAACTATTGATCTGACCCTCAGCTGTTGGTAAATTCTTTTACGAACTCAGGTTGTATTCAGCTCTCCTGCCTGGTGCGAAGAGAAAGATCGATTAAACCATTTGAATTAGAATAGTAATCTCCTAGCAGATGTGCAGCGGGACGAATGCAAAGGGTACAGCCCACCGCGCCCAACACACCTCAGAAACACAAGAACCCGCCCCCATTCGTCCCCATCTCATCCAGCGTCGCCTCCCCCTCCCTTTTGTCCGCAGCCGTCTGCAGCCTTAGCCTTTCCACCTCCTTCGCCTGCTCCGCCGTGCGCTCGCTCACCTCGCGCGCATGTCGCCCGCGTTCTTCTCGTACCCCGCCTTGAGCAGCATGTACTTCGACTCAGTCTTCATATGCAGCGCGAGCGCCGTGGCGTGCACGGCGTGCGCCTTCGCCTCGCGCTTCGTCGCGAGCGTCTGCTGCGCCTGCAGCTGGCTGAGCTCGGTGATCGCGGTCTTGGGCGCCGCAGCTTCGGCTTTGCCCTCGGCGCGGATGATCTTGGAGAGGCGCCTGTTGTCTTTCACTGTAACAATAGAGGTCAGTGTCTGGATGATGCGGGACTTAAGATAAGGAGTCAAGGGATGCACGCGGAGGGGCATGAGATACTGTATGGCAAGCGCGAAAAGACTGGGGCGTTGTGGAGAAGAAAAGGACGCGCATATATGCGGCAAAGATTTGACCTCAAGACAGCAGTCGCGGAAACTAAATTAAGTGGGAATGAAAGGGCAGAAACCGAGAAGGCGCAATAGAGCAGCGGACGATGAACACAAGACAGCCAAACCAGGCAAGAGACAGGCCAATTTGGGCATTTAACAGCCAGGCGAAATATGGCGAGACAAACGCGTCCTTGAGACGATGCGAAATCGCGACAAGGTATGCAAAAGCAGAAAACATCATGGGCAGAAAAAAGGACTCACTCTCTGCCTTGCTTAGCCGGCTCTTGACCGTGTCGCTGAGCCCGCTCTCCACCGTTGGCGTGCGCTGGTGCGGTGGCGCCTCCTCCGCGCTCACTGCCGCATTTGGGTCTGTAACAGAGGCACCGTTCGCGAAAGTGGAGCCTTCCTGCTTGTGGCCCGAACCCGCGGAAGCCGAGATGGTGGGGGCATAGTCTGTGACAGCGACACCATTGGTGGGTGCACTGGCGCTCGTAGTGGTTGGGGATGTGGCCGCGGTCTTCGCGTCTGTGCCGTAGGAGTGGGAGAGCTTGTCGTCGGGACCAGGGGTGTCATCCAGTGCACCCGTCTAACCCCCCGCCAAAGCCGAAACCTAGCCAGTGCCATTCGTGATGGGTGTGTTGGCAACGCTGGGGTTGCGCTGCACGTAAGTCTCGCCTGCCGCCGCCGCCTCCGATTTGTTCTTGGAATCGGTATCGTCCTGGGAGCCTGGGGCACATGCTCTGCCAACCACTGCTGCTCTACTGCTATCGGCTCGGTCGCCGCTGAGGACGTGTTGCCCGTGTTGCCCTAGGAGTACTAGCGGAAATGTGTCACAATGTGTGGCGAGCGCATTGAGGTAGGTGCGCTTTCCGGACGAGGAGGGCGTAGTGGTCAGCAAATTCAGAAGGTCTGAAGGACGACTCGGGGACGTCGGCCGTTGGCGGCCCACGCAGTAATGCTACCGCGGCGACTGAAAATCACATATACTTGTCGGAGTTCTCTAACCAAAACATCTTTCACTCTCTGGGGTCCCGACTCTAGCTCTGCCTCAAGATCGCAAAGTTGCGCATCTCCGCTCTGCAGCTAGGCCTGCAGCTAGGCCTCCAATATCGTCCACGCTGCACTGCCATAAGAAGCTCACTACTTTCTGCGACGGAGAACAAGACGATGGCGAGAACAAGTCCACGTATACACCTGCAGCTGGGGCAGAATGCCCGTGCGCTGATGAAGTAGAATTAGATCTCCTTGTCGACGTGGTGGTGACAACAGGAAAAAGTGAAATCATCTCCAAACAGGTTTAGGCATGCCTGCAGCGCACGGGCACATAGTGAGTTCGATGCCGTCCTTTCGCCGCTTGTCTTCGACGAAATACACCGCTGAAAACGATGGGTACCGCCTTGAACGCCGCCGTGCCGTAGATCGTCCGGGAAGGCCATTGACGAGCGGAGGAAGGAGAGGAGGCGGCATGGGCGGGATGCGATGGATAATGCCGCGAGAAGGTCCGGAGGAGCAAATGGCCGCGACGCGCTCAAATACATGTCGAATTGTCTAGAGTGAATAGTACTGGGGCCACAGCTTGAGTAGACTGAGAGGCGAATATGATTAGTGATGGCAACATAGGAGCAAATTCAACGAACGCCGGCCGAGATGCAGTGGGGAGCGACAAGTAGACCGAGCACATCGGTACGTCGTCCACTCCATAACCCAGCACCACCAGAGGCAGCACAAAGTCCCACGAAAGTCGTCCCCATCGTGCAACTCCACTCCGCCTTCCTTCGCGCTCATGCGCCGCCACCGTCACCCGCCACCTCTCCGCATGCCCTGGCTTTCCCGCCGTCCGTGCGTACCTCCCGCACATTCGCGCGCTCCGCGTCCATTCCTTTTGCGAACGGGCTTTGACTCGGTCCCCATGGGCGGCACGAAGCCCTGGCATGCGCGATGCACCTTAGTTCCGCGCTTGGTAAGGGACTGCTGGGACAGGAGCTGCGCGCTTAGGGGCGGTGGTGTGTGGGCTGGCTCGCGTTGAACAGAACTCCGCAGCTCCTACGCGTGCGTGCGCGAGTGAAATGTGCGTGGTGGAGGAGGGTGGCGGAAGATGTTGGCGAGGAAGCAATGTGACGCTAATCCGCGATGTCCCAATTGAAGTTGTCGTGCAACGCAGCGGTAGCCGAGTTCAGAGACATAGTCAATTGGAAGAGGTTGGGCTCATGGTTGTCCTGGTAGAAAGGGGAGGTGGAGTACGATCTAGCCCCCGAGTATTTAGGGAGGAGCCTTGATACAACAGGGGCTATTCTAGAGGCCGATAATATTAATGACTAGTTGCCGCATCGAAAGGTAAAATGCTCACTAGGAAATCTGCGCTGATGTCGAAAAGGAGAAAGATGGGGGCGAGGGTGCAGTGGCAGTGGGGTCGCGGGCTGACTTAGGTCGTGGTGAAGATGTCCCGTTGAGCGAACCTCCATGAAGCGTTGTCGTGAACTGGTGGGTGATCCTGTTGAGCGGTTCGATGAGGGTGCAGACGAAGTATGCCTATAATCCGAAGACAGAGTAAGTCTCCTTGCGCTATTGGAGCGTTTATGATGCAGATGACCTACCCCTGGAGGAGACGAGCGTATCAAGGGTAACCGCCGAAATTCCATTGGCTATGGACGTGCGCATGTTTGCTTTGATGCAGTCGGGGAAGCACAGTTGCTCTGTTCAATCTAAAGGACATCTCAAAGTGAGCACCACAGATCAGGAGAGAAAGATGCACCTATCGCACTACCCGCGGGGAAGACGTTGGAGACTTGCTCTTGAATGAGTACTAGTGGCGCGGGACCACGCCTCTCACAACCAACGATGAGCGCGTCTTCAGTCTGGGCCGGTCTGCAGACAGAGTGGAATCTCCATTGATGTGCGGAGATGGATGCAAGCCGGCGCAGAGGTACCGTTGCTGCTGCGAGGATTGTGCAGAGGAACGAGTGTTTTAATAGACCTGACATGCCTGACAAGGCACATGCATTTGACTGAATGAGGTCACAGTTAACGTTGGAGTAGATGACGGTGTAAGGTGCGGCAGAGGCGACTGTGACGTCGAGGTTGGCCGAGCCCGATGCGCTCGATGCTCTGCAAGATCGAAGTTGGGGGCAGAAGTTGTGCCGGAGGACAACCAGTACTCGTGGGCCGCGGGCGGACCGAAGCTATGATCGGTGGCTGTAGGCTGCTCTTCTGCAGACGCAACTTACAAGTCTGCAGCATTTCTGCACCATTCCTCCACATACAAATACTATGATATAGCTCCAGGATTGCTGCATCATACGTTACTTGTACTCGTACTCTGAGACCTGATCTTGTCGCAAAATCACGCTTCTCCCCTCGATCACTGAGGTACAGTACCTTTCCTGCTGCTCTGTCTTCAATGCTGACGGTGGATTCCTAGCTCCAGTCAATACATCAGGATGAATGCGCATCGCTCTGAACTCAATCTCGGCGAATGCCAAAGTCAAGCGCCCAATGCCTCACATGGACCGGCTTTACTGTGAGATGGACCGACGATAGAAATCGGATAGGCGCCTCTGCTGGCAACCTCGAGGCCTATTTCTGCAACCTACCTTCTCCCACTTTTGAGCTCCTTACCACTGGAGAACAATTTTCATCGATGGCGTCGTCCGCGTGAGTGGTTTACAACTTGACTTTGCATATCTGGTGTTCATATCTCTGTTCAGCATCCCGTCGGTGACGAGCTCCTACAACACCACAGGTAAGCCCCCATCTGATAATCTCGATTCGATACTGACAGACACTATAACTGTTCAAGTCGTCAGCCTTCCGCCACTTTCGAACCTATTCCTCAAGGCATACCCCCAAATCAATGCGTCGAGTGTTTTGTGCGGTGCCGCGGGGGTGAAATATGAGAGCGGCGAAAGCGTGTGCTGGGGAGAGACAGCTACGTTGTAAGTAATTCCCCAAGAATTTCCACGAAAAGGAGCCTGACTCCTGTTCATAGATCGTCTCTGTCCACCTCAGATACAATCACATCCAGCTTCACGCGAGACCTCATGATCCTGGCAGAAGCGTGGATCAAGGCATGAAAAAATGCACCTCCCCTACGATGCTCGCCTCTGACCGTCCTGCAGATCCAACCCTTGGCAAGCCTCACCTGGAATGTACTGTCAGCTGGTCTCGAGGTAACGTGTCCATCGCTTGACTGGGTTGCTGCTTTTGACCAACTGCGACAGCTGACACAAGCGCAGCAAGACCGCGACAAGGATACCGCCGCGCTCATTCAGACTATGCGGTCCGCGTGCGCGACCGCCCTCGGCTCGCGGGATGCCCTCACCGGACAGTCAGCTCTGCCGCCACCCGAATGCGCAGCTCTGTCTGTGTGCTTCTCGCCCGATGGATCCAGGGTCGTCTCGGGCTCGTGGAACAAGACCGTGCGGGTGTGGGATGCCCTGAGCGGACAGCCAGCTCTGCCGCCACTTCAGGGGCACGAAGACACAGTCACGTATGCGTGCTCCTCGCCCGATGGATCCAGGATCGCCTCGGGGTCGGATGGCGGGGCCGTGCGGGCGCGGGGAGCTTGCGCTGGCCACCCCTAAGAGGAAGAAACAATATAGAGCACATCACCTGACACCACAGCTCGGACCCAAGCGAGCTCAGACGAGGATGGCCATTATCTCAATGTCATCAAAGGGCGCTATTTGGCAAGATCACCTTAGGCCTCTCATCCAGCCCCATGGATGGGGGAGTAAGGTTGTAGCTCGTGATCAAACCTGTTGTGTAGTATTCAGACATATGGCCTCTTTGTATTTCCCACTCATCCATTTCCCGCTCGATAGCTTCTGTATTTCCGTATGTCCCCCGCAGCATGCCTGTCACATCACCACTTTCATCCAATATTTACTCTGTATTCCATACCACCTTCCAGCTGCTCGAATATCAGATCTTCTTGACCAATTTACTCACTTTCTCAGTGCACTTGTGCAGCGAGTTCGTGAACTCCGAGGTGTTGATGAAATAGAAACGAACTTCGAATGTGATTCTAATCGCTAACTATTGATAAGGGAAAGGGAAAATCAAGCGCTTTTGCAAGACATGCGGTTTTTCGTGTTCCCGCTTGCCAGAAGGTAAGTTCTATCGGAGAGGAAATACCCGACTGAACCGCTGGGCGGGACGAATGCAAAAGGCTATAGCTCGTCGCACCCGAATCAAATTCAAACCACATCGTCACCTCAGCCGCACAAGAACCCACTCCCATTCGTCCCCGTCTCGTTCAGCTTCGCCTCCCGCTCCCTCTCATCTGTCGTCGTTCGCAGCCTCGGCTGCTTTACCTCGTTCGCATGCCCCGCTGTGCGCTCGCTCACTTACTGTGCATTCAAACGCTCCGCCTCGTGCGCCTCTTTCGCGTGCATTTCGCTATGTTGCTTTCGTACCCCGCCAAGTTGAGATGTGAATGCGAAAACAGATAGGTTAGGCATCATGATCCACCGAGGGGGGCAAGACGGTGCACACATGTTGCAAGGTGCACAGAAGCGGGATGTTATCATTGGTATTGCAGCTATAGACACGAGAATAAAGCGGAATGACAGCCACAAGAACGGGAAAGCGCAGTATGGCCGAAACGCGTTGGAAATGCGAAAAATGTGAGACGACCATATCGGGAAAGAGGATATCCTATTTGGGCATGAGGCGGGGAATGGGACAGGCGGAACGCGTCCTTGAGACGAGGCGAAATTGTGATTGAGTAGATCGTGAAATGATGTCATGCTGATGGACCATACAAAGAAGCAAGAAATGCGCACAAGAACACTCATTGCCGAGTTACTGCCCTGATTAATCGGCTCTTGACCGCGATCTTGCGATGTGCCCAGTCTTCGCTGTCACAGTGCGCTGGTGCAGCATCGCATCTACCTCGACGCTCGCCGCTAAACTCATGCCCGTGACCGATTCGCCGTTCGCAAGCTGGGCGCAGCACGATGCAGCGGTCGTCGATGTGTCTATCATACAAGCGGTGAGCTTGTCGCGGCGGCCAGAGGAGATCTGTAATCCTGCTCGCCCTCGCCGACTTCTGGATCTTCTGGGTGCTATCGCGAGCTGGGTTTGTCCCCGACTGAGGTTCCGGCTACTGCCGGCCCTGCCGCCGTTGCAGGCATATTTCTTGTCAGCGTCCTGGGAGTGGACGGGTGCGACGTGTGTGTCAAAGTAAGCGCTCTTCGCGGGCAAAGGCTACAGTGATTGTCACGAGGCCTATTGAGGCTTGGTGGAAAGTCCGTGTTCAGGTGTTGGAAGACGCGTCATTGCACTTGTGACATTGGCACAGGGCCGGCGGGGCGACCACATCGATTGTTGGTAGGAGAGCCGGAGAAACTAACGGCGGATACTGAGAAAGTGCGTTGTTGGTCTGTGTGAGAGCCGGAGTTGCAGCATCTGTGTATCCCTGTGCGGAAACTAGGGGGGACGACAGACGTTGATTACCGACCAACCAACAGCTAGATGCCGGGTCTGTCAATAAGATCAGCTTTTACAGCTGACTACTCAAAGGAGAAAAGAGCTCACGACCATGAATGATTCGGATGTCCATCCGCGGCCGTTTAGGGCAAGAGATCCACAAAACCAAAAGGGGTGCAGACCGCGGCTATAAGACAAGCTGCACCCGTAGCTGCTAGTCTACACTGTTACTGAATGCAGAAGCAAACGCATGCTCAAGACGCCAGCTGCGTCTGTACTGGAACGTCTTCTTAGTGCTGAAAGTGGGTGGGTGGTCTGGAGTCCGCATTGACGGTCGCGTACAGATGGTAGAGAGAAGAGGGGAATTGAAGCAGGAGCTAGTCCTGAGCACCTGGGTAAGACTGCTGCTAGTGCTTCGAGGATATAGTGACTGTTCTGAGAAGGGATAGCAGTTAGTTACCGTGCTAACTTAACGATGGGCAAGGAGCTTACCGTAAGAGTCGCGCTGATAAACCTGGTAAAGATGAAGAGGATACAGTGGCAGTCGGCCTGTGTGTAGATGTAGAGGGTGCTAAGGATGACCTGCTAAGGGAATCTCCCGGAGGTGCCATTCATAATAACATAGTCGATGAGCTGGTGAACGATCATTCCAAGCGGGTCCAGACGAGGAATGCCTATGTCACGGAGACGGTGCAAGGCTCTGTGCCTGCATGATAGCTGTCAGAGAGGTGGTGGTGGTGTAGACGGTCGAGGAGGAAGAGACGAGCATATCCAAATTCAGCTCCGGACGGCCGTTGACCGAGAACATGATGGAGAACGTGGGGAGCGAAGTAATCGTCCTCAAAAAAGCCCAATCGCTCCGTTCGATCTTGAGAATGGTTTGAAGTGAGCGATACGCGAATAAAAACATGTATTCACAGGTATTCGATGCACTCACCGCGGTTACAAGAAGTTGGAGCAAGACCAACGTGCATAAGACGTTGGCCGGTCCATAGAAGGGTCGAAATCTTATTGCCACTTCCTCTTGAGAGAATAGGGCGTCACAGAATCTCTAAGAGCAAGCGATCAGCCTGACTTGATGTGTGCCTGCCGGTCTACGGATTGTACGGTTTTGCTATCGACAAGCGAGGGGGGAGACGAGTCGGCATGAGCGGGGTGCAGTGGAAGGCAGTCTTGGAGGATACAGTGATATTAGCAGAGGGGGAGAGTGATCGCAGGCGCTGCTGAGGTCGGAGCAGCAGAGCTTCCGCTAGTGGTGGGGGCGCATAAGCTATAGCAGTGCGGCGGCGGCGAGAGCAGTACCAGTGGGGGCAGCAACAGGTGCAGTCTTTTTGTGACGCACGTTGCAGAAGACTGAAGTTGCAGCTCAGACAATTTCCCATATCCGTGTCTTCATCATCGACATGCATCACCTCTGGGACGATGTGGGCTAATAGCTGCTAATAGGAGGACAGAGCATGACGCGCCGTCACTAGTCACTGGGCGCTCTGGTCATGGAACTCGGCCGCGGTGTCTGTTGACAGTCCAGTCTTTGCTTTCAAAATTTAATCGACTTAGACCTCGTCCACTGCACTCAGATGTCCATCCAGCCCTAAACCAGCCCATGTACACTCCACGAGGCTGTCCTAGATTGATATTCACGCAATAAAACGAAAACTCCCATCTGCCTCTTGCATTGACACAATTCCATTCTCGTCTTCTACGTCGAATCCTGACCGTGCGCGACTCAGCCCAAACTCAGCCTGCACATCAACATACAAGTCAACACAAGCCGCAACGCGTTGATAGGAGGCTCTCTCGTTTTTTCCCATCCAGCCTGAGTCCAGTTCAACCTGTGATTTCACATTTTTCGAGTTCCGCCCAGATCACCCTGGTATAGTACAGTCACCTTTCCTCTTGCCCTGCACACAATACCACAACTTGAATCCTTATTTCTTTGGTTTTCTACGCATACTAGAAAAAAACTACGCGTCATTCCATACTGGGTCCATATGAAGCATACCGTCAAGCGCCCAACGCCTCGAGTCCCGGCTTCATCGTGAGATATAGTGGTGATCGCAATCGGATAGACGCCCTGCTTGCTACCTCGAGGTCTCTGCGACGTGCGTGGGCATAGGGCATTCGACAACCTATTTTCTCCCACTTCCACTCCCCCCGCCAGTAGCGAGGAACCGCCTTCGATGGCGTCTTCTGTGTGCGTGGCTTCCAACCAGATCGTGCTGTTTCCGGAGCTCATCCCTTTGTACAGCGATGCTTCCGCCATGATAACCTGCGATATCACGAGTACGTTCCATCCGATTACCTCTGCGTGATACTGATAGGCCATGCAGATATTCGGGCGGTCAATCTCCCATTACACCGTCGTTCGCAAGCATACGTTCAAATCGAGGCAACGGATCCCCCATGGTATACTGGAAAAGAAACATGGACGAATGGCGAAGTACGCTGGAAAGAACCGACTACATTGTGGGTGCCACTTGGTACAGCCTGTTTCGATTATACTGATCTGGCATTCGGATGCAGGCGAGCCTTCTCTGCCTCAGAGAGCATTACATTTAGCTTGATGCGAGACCGCGCCTTCCCGAAAACTTCCAAGATTCTGGAGGGCTCGCTCAAGATCAAGTTATCCGACTTGCTGGAGAGATGTGATGGTGTGCCTAACAAAGGTACCTTTCCTTCAGACTTGACCTCACTTTTGAAGGCGCTAACGCTGCGTGAACGCTACAGATATGGATCTTGCTTTGAATTCAGATGGAAAGGAGACTTGCAAGTTGAGAATGCAGATCACCATAAACACTCCCAATGCCCCCTCCAGCTCTACAGCCACCCCTTCAAGCTGTATCTCTGCTCCCTTGAGCTCTACCCCTGCTTCCTCAAGCTCCGCCACTGCCATGCCAAGCCCTGGCTCTACCTGTGCTCCACCAGGCCCTACTGCCGCAGCGTTAAGCAGCGCGATGGATTCTCTGCCGGAAATCGCCACTTCCCTGTCGAAATCAGGACCGGTAACAACTGGTGCAGATGCCTTGAGTGCCACTGGAGACACCGTTGCTAGCGTCGCGCATTCGAACCTTGTGGCATCGCTTGAGACGGTTGTGGGTAAACTGGACATCTTGGTGAAGATTGGGGACAAGATAGCGAAGGTAAATGATCGCTGTTCAGTACGTCGCGCATCTCTAATCGTTTTGCAGATACATCCCTGGGCAAGCCTCGCCTGGAACGTCTTATCCATTGGCCTCAAGGTAGTCCTGCCCCCATCCGATTGTGATACTTCTTCTCACTTCCCGTCACAGCTCGTGAAAGACAACCGTGACCGAAACAACAAGATTGTCGACTTAATTCAAACCCTGCAATCTACCTATGCCGTTGTAGACGGCGCCGAAGTCGTGAAGGATGATCGGCTGCAGGACGTTCTTGGCCGCATCTTGCAACAGACAGTTGATTGTGCCTATTTCATCCAGCACTACGCACGTTCCCGATCATCTCTAGGTCCGTGAGTTGACATTACAAACGGGGTCCAGGCTTATGACTTTACGATAGGCAAGGCAATCACCGAACCCTTTTCCGATACGGACGCGCGTATAGCTCAGTATCAGGAAAAGTTAGGGCAGTTTCAATTGGAATTCCATGGTCGTATTGCGGTCAAGACAGCTCTGCTGACAGTTGGCATTTCCGCCACTGTCGACGCCATCAGTATGTGGAATGAATGATCTCAGATCTCGAACCTCTCACTTATTCACACCGAAGGATTGGATCAACTCAAGGATAAATTAGGGCGCGTCAAAATGAATAAGGCTGCGCGCAGTGTATGCCTCGCTGGCACTCGAGTGGATGCTATCAACATGATCATGAAATGGTACTCGGATGAATCCTCTGAGCGGAAGAACGCTATGTGGCTGCATGGTATGACGGGAGCGGGCAAGAGCACCTTGTCCACCACGATAGCCAATATGATGGGCCGTGCCGACGGACTCGACCTCCTAGGTGCCTTTTTCTTCTTCGACCGCAGTGTCACAGAAAGGAAGCCCTCGACACTTATACGGACCATCGCTTATCAACTGGCTGAATTCGATGCAGTCATTGGTGCCAGGATACAACAGGTCATCGAGAAGATACCGGGAATTGCGGAGGAGTCTTTGAGCACTCAGTTCTCGAAGCTTCTGAGTAGCGAAGCCCTGGGAGATATACCTTGGTCCAGAGGGCCGATCTTGATCATTATCGACGCTCTAGATGAATCGGATGTTGGGGACGAGCGGACGCGTTTGCTGGAAGTCCTTTCTGGGGGCGTTTCAAACCTACCCCACTTCATACGACTGTTGATCGTCAGTCGCCCCGAGCGTGACATTACGGACTACCTCACAAATGATATTGTACGACGTGAGGAACTGAGGGTTGACCCTGAGACGAATGGAGCAGATATAGCTGCGTTCATCCGGTCTCGGTTAAAGGAGGTCCGAGATAGGAACATCAGATATTTTCCCGATGCCTTGAAAAGCTGGCCTGACGACGACGATGTCAGCGGTCTCGTCAATTTGGCGTCTGGTCACTTCATATGGGCGCACACGGCCTGCCGAATGATTGGTACGGACGGCAATCCCAAGGATAATCTGGAAGATCTCATCAAGCATCTGAACACATCAGATGACTCATTCACTGGCCTCTATCAGCTCTACAAGACCGCCCTCAACTCTGCGATTCGGTGGGACAACCGTCGGTCCTGCGATCAGGCTCGTGACCTCCTTGGGGCCGTGATCTGTGCCCAGGTGCCGCTCTCCTGCGACGCAATAGATGAACTCCTCGGCCAGCGCTCATCGTCTTTACAGACGGTAGCAAGCTTGGGGAGCGTACTGAGTGGGTCTGAGACAGGACCCATTCAAATCGTCCACACTTCCTTTTACGACTACCTCTCACTTCATTCGACAACTGGGCCTACGGCTGGCCCTTGGGCTCTCACCGTCGACGAGTTTCATGCAAAGCTCGCCGAAGGATGCATTGTGCTTTTGTCAGGAAAACTGAAGGAGAATATGTGCGACCTGACATTGCCGCACCCGATGACGGACCAGATACTGCCAGAAGCCACGTGCTATGCAGCCAGTTTTTGGATCGAACATGTCTGCCTCATCAAGAAGCCTGCCAAAGCGATTGCAGATACGATACACCAGTTCATGCGCGATCACCTCCTGCATTGGATGGAGGCTCTCAGCATCGGGAAGACATTTGACGTTGCTCTCCGTTCTCTTCCTATTTTGCTGAAATGGATCCAGGTTCGTTTTTACTCTACCTTGCCGAGCAGCCTGCTGACATATAGCGTGCAGGAAAATTTTTCGGACAATGAATTGTTTGATTTTGTACAAGATGCACATCGTTTTTCCCGGTACTTTGAAGACACCATCAAGGAACATCCATTGTCGGTATACATCAGTGCTCTACCATTCACCCCACGCAACACCATTATTTACAAAACTTTTTTTCACGAGAGATTGCCGCTTGTGGTTGCTGGCGTGGAGCCCGAATGGCCCCCTCTCCTACAAACGTTACGTGGCCACGAGGATATTGTGCAGTGTGTGTGTTTCTCGCCCGATGGATCCAGGATCGTCTCGGGGTCGTGGGACAAGACCGTGCGAGTGTGGGATGCCCTGAGCGGACAGCCAGCTCTGCCGCCACTTCAGGGACATGAAGGGACAGTTACGTCTGTTTGCTTCTCGCCCGATGGATCCAGGATCGTCTCGGGGTCGGATGACGGGACTGTGCGGGTGTGGCATGCCCTGAGCGGACAGCTAGCTCTGCCGCCATTTAGCCAGTGGATGTGGCATGCCCTGAGCAGAGATCTAGCTCCGCTGCTATTTACCCCGCGGATGCCGCGTGCCTGGTTCATTGAACAAGTTACGTCGGTGTGCTTCTCGCCCGATGGATCCAGGATCGTCTCGGGGTTGGATGACGGGACCGTGCGGGTGTGGCATGCTCGCGGACAGCCAGCTCTGCCGTCACTTCAGGGGCACAAAGGCTCAGTTACGTCTGTGTGCTTCTCGCCCGATGGATCCAGGATCGTCTCTGGGTCGGCGGACAAGACCGTGCGGGTGTGGCATGCCTTGAGCGGACAGCCAGCTTTGCCGCCACTTCAGGGGCACGAAAAGGTAGTCACGTATGTGTGCTTCTCGCCCGATGGATCCAGGATCATCTCGGGGTTGGATGACGGAACCGTGTGGGTGTGGGATGCCTTCAGCGGGCAGCCAGCTCTGTCGCCAGCTCTTCCGCCACTTCAGTGGCACCAAAGCAGCATTGTTATGTGCTTCTCGCCCGATGGATCCATGATTTCGGGGTCGGACGGCAAGGCCGTGCGAGTGTGGGATGCCCTGCGCGGACAGCCAGCTCTGCCGCCACTTCAGGGGCACGAATTCCCAGTTGTGTCTGTGTGCTTCTCGCCCGATGGATCCAGGATCGTCTCTGGGTCGGCGGACAAGACCCTGCGGGTGTGGCATGCCCCGACCGGACAGCCAGCTCTGCCGCCACTTCAGGGGCACGAAGACGTAGTCGTGTCTGTGTGCTTCTCGCCCGATGGATCCAGGATCGCCTCGGGGTCGCATGATGGGACCGTGCGGGTGTGGCATGCCCTGAGCGGACAGCTAGCTCTGCCGCCACTTCAGGGGCACACGCTTAGTCCAGGTTGGTCGTTGCGCTTCTCCCCCGATGGATCCAGGATCGTCTCGAGGTCGTTGGACGGGACCGTGCGGAAGTGGGATGCTTGGACTGGCCAAGAGGATCAAACAAATGGCGATGAATCACAGTTCCATGTTACGGATTGGAGTCTGATGGAATTGGAGATTGATGATTATTTCTGTGACTTCAACTCAGGGCGCTATCTCGCCAAGATTCCGCTGAACTTCTCATCCGGTGCGCCATGGGAGGATGAGAAAGAAATGTATTGTCATCAAACCTGTTGCGTACTCTTCAGGAGGATGTCTGACACTTTGCATGTCCCACTCATAATCCATTTCCCCACTTGATAGCTTCTGTATTTCCGCTTGTTCATGTTACTCCCCTTCGCTCTATCATGTCCTTTCGCTAGTAGCATCCTTTGATTACTTTCCATTCTATACATACCATTTCAAAATGTTACTTCAATATGAAATATGTCTTCTCAACGTGCCGGTTCACTTTCAGCTTGCTTATGCCGTAAGCGATACTCGGTAGGCTACCAGCGAGGTCGCGATTTGGAGA
>JACXVL010000263.1:0-91324 GCA_014898675.1 Athelia sp. TMB | reverse complement strand
CCCCCGGACGCTCCCCCTAAGGTCTGTCCGAATTTTTTCCTCAGATGGCCCTCAAAAAGCCTATGATTTCGCCAGCCAGGCCTCAAAAAGCCTATTTTCGGACAAAGGGAGGTCACGTGCACCCACCTTTGAACCAAAATTTCGCGCCGCTGGCGCGATAGTAGGCTGCTCCCAGCCACGTTACACGAGTAGGAAGATCCAAGCAGGCGTGTACAAATTACATATGAACTCTAATATTATTTCACCGTCATCACTGCATGCCCCTGCCCATTTTGCCTCCTGGAATCTTGATTTTTGGTAGTGTCTGTAGCAGAGCCTTCTCGGCTGACGGGATGTTGAAGGCATTCCAAATTTTGGCGTGCTCTGGTTTGAGACTTGGGTATATAGCACTCGGCAAAGAAAAGGCAGTCGAGTCCAAGTGATATAAAACGTGTTCCGCCAACGTATGGGTGTGGATTTCTGTCTCTCGATGGCGGCAAGTGAATAGTTTCGGAGAATGGGCATCAGCACTGTCAGAGTCCTCTGCTTCATCGTCATCGAGTGCGTACGATTCCTACAGAGCGCAATTAGAACATGTGTTGGAATGGTGTGTGGATGGAAGTCTTACAACAGTGAGAGACAAATAGGCTCGGACAGAAAGGTATTTCAATTCTTCCACGGAGCCAGCAGTCTTGACAGAGCCGTATCGACTTCTGCTTGCGGTCTTGTACATGTCAAGGACCTCGCCGATGTATAATCTCACCGTGTTGCGAACCACAACAAAGCTGCCACGTCGAAGATAATTAAACCCATTGACATTCCTCCCATTGAGGTTTTGTAGAACTGTGATAAACCGACGGCCTTCAGCTCGATTATACCTTCAAAAGTTTGAATGTATGAATGATACTCACCAGTATTCGTCATAATCTTTGTTAGCGCCCTCGATACTGAAGTCCATCTTATCTCCCGGGCTTTCTTCTCATGTTCCGCGTCACGGCCAGCTACTTGTGCGATGCGCGCGCGCTGCGATGCCTCTTGTGTGGTCATCTTTTTGTGCAGCATCCCATCTGCGGTAAGAGCTTCTGTAGCGCGCTGGATTGCGAACTTTGGATCAACACGGATGGTGCGTTCGGAGTTGACATTTGTGCCGGATTGGAGTCTACGACGATGCTTCACCATAAGCTCAATGGATAGCTTACCGTCGGATCCCACAAGCTCGCTACGGAGTGGCGCGGTCACGGTGTCTTCAGTCTCGTTCCGGTCCACAGACCTGGTTGAATTGAGTGGCGGAGGACGAACTGTGATTATGATGGACCCAGCTGAGGCCGCGTCAGCCGAGATACTTTCGTAGTCATCGCATAGTGCCGAATAGCGGCCTGCATCCCGTGCAGCCACCGCTGTAACCTCGCCGATCGTGCTTGACTCATCCACATTGTCATCAGCACCACCCTCCTCATCCGATGTCACGTCCTCTTCATATTCATCTGAGGAGGACTCTCCATCGCTCTGCATTTGAAGTGAGGTGGCACCTGAGACTGCACTAAGACGAAGTGGTTTGTCCGCTGTCGGTGTTACTGCTGTGATCTTGCAGAGCTCCTTCATGATCATTGCGGCTTCCATGTACCCCAGCTCGGCTAACGCATCGACCTCGGAATATGAGATGGAGACCGTGGCGGCACGGTAGGCCGCTGGTGTGAGCGGTGTCGCATCAATATCAAGCTCGTAGCCAATACCAGAGCTTTTCTCTCTCGACTCTTTGAACCGCCCTGAAAGCAGGATACGTTGACGTACCATGATATTCTGAACCATCTTGAACAGCTCGGCATATGAGAAGTTCGGCAAGATCATGCGCGCTAGACCAAAGAAATGCTCCACAAACTCGGTGCCCAATAGCCATGGACAGAAAGGCAGATCGGGATAAAACTTGCTATATGCGAGAGCCAGTAGAATGAGTGTGTCGCAGAGCCGGTTGGCTATTCGAAAAGCGGCGGGAGATATAAAGGAGCGTTTGGTTGAGAACAGATCAGGATATTTCCGCGCCATTAAGACGATATGTTCTCGCCACAGATGAAGCCAAAATCGAGCGCGAAAAGCGCAGAGAATGCGATCTTTGACATTCATGGTGCGACTCAACCAGGCATCAAATAATGTCCCTAAGTCACTGTATGAGTATAAACCACCGAGAAATGTTGTAAATTCACTCACCAAGGACAAAAAGGTAAACAAATAGTCCACGGAAATTCTCATGCACTTCCCGAACACCATCCTTGATCAAAGTGCATGCATCAAGGGCCGTAGTGTGAAAAACCCGACGTGCGGCGCCATCGTCCTGCTTATCAACATTTTCAACGTCCTTCAATACCAGTCCGGCCTTTCCGGTGTCGAATAGATCGACAAGCGATCTGTACGTGATGAAACCGCTACCCATGCTGGCCGTGTGTGTTCCGTATTGAACATTATTTCGTTTAGTCTTTCTTCCGTGAGGGGCGTCGGAGACCGATATGCATGGGCCGCTGTTGAAAACAGGGGCCTTGAGAGAGACACCCAATTTATCGTACTCATATAGCAATGGCGGGTGCTCGGACTCTTCTCGGTCCATCATCTCTTGTGCGAGTAGTTCTGATGCTGCCCCATCGGCAGCAAAAGAAATGATCTTCATATCGAGCCGGTCTGCCATCGCCAGGAGAGTCATGTGCTCGTCATGAATACCTTGTGAATTATCTTTACCGTCGGTTGGTAGCAGCGCAATGACGAGAGGTGGAATATTGGGCAGTGGGATCTAATTTACAAGATATGTATCAGTATCATGTCATGACACGATAAATATGGAGACCTACTTTAGCTATGATGGCCCGTGTCTGTGTAGCTTGAGCTTTGCGTTGTTTGATGTCAGCAATCACCCTATCAATGTCTTCTGGTTCTTCAACCTCGACTTGGTCGAGTGGAAGGGTAGAGCCCAATATGTGGCTTCCGAAATCTGTGGAAAATGCGAGACGAGCGCGAACCTTGGTGCAGTCACCAGCGATGGAAATAGGGCCGATATACTGAACCGAGTCAATGAGCCGCTTTACTCGGGCCATATTCTCATAGACAATGTATGGGCACGCAAGCGCATCTGGCGAATGTGATACCAGTCTCCTGTAAACGATAGTTGGGTTGAATAAATAATGAATGATATTATCAAAGCTCTCGCACCTTAAATGACGAGGTGACGGCCCTCCCAATTCACTCGTGAGTATTGAATACTGCCGAGCCGTTGAACCGCCTCGAGATCGCATAAGGGTCATGAAATCAAGGTAATGTTGAGGGTAGCGAACACCATATTTGAGATTTTTGTTTTCTGAGGTCTCCCGGCGAATCCGGTCATCAAAGACACCGCAGAGTTGTTTAAAAGTTTCCGCATTGTCCAGATCACCATTTCGCGCAGCACGATAGAGGCTTAGAAAGCAAGAGGTGTGATCCCTATTTTCAAGATGCAGGTAAATGTCGAAGACCAATGGATCTTTGAGCTTGTTGTCGAGTAAGCGGGCGTCTGTGTCAAGCCTTGACGTGTGAGGCGTGAACAACCTCCGCTTCCGTAGCGCCTCGTGTTGAAACTCCACGGACTTTGCTGCCTCCGCCACTTTCTACGTGGAAGTATCAGTTACATTCGGAACCAAAAACGACAGGCCTGGCTGATCTGATGGACTAACCTTTCTGACGGCATGCTGCAAAGACTCGTCTCTAGCGACATCACGGCAGGCGTCACAAACCCGATCGGTATTTCTCGTCTTCTTCTTGCATTGCGTTGAACGCACCCACCCATTCTTCCAATCCACCTCCCAGCGCGCCCATGCAAGCAAGAATTGATCAAGATTGCGCTTTTCTTGATCGGTCCACAGCGCCTCCCGTACTGCAGTGTTGCCCCATACCGGAACTTCAGTGCTGGGAGGATCTGCATCTGGATTGACCTCAATCATGAGGTCCGGGTTCTTCGTGCGGCCTTGAGTAAGTGGCGGAAGTTTTATCTTGTGCGGATTAAGCTGTCGCACTGCGCGCGCATGCAGCTCTGGCGAGATCCCACCAAGACTTCGCGTGCGGCACAGCCGGATATAGGTGTCATACTGGGGGCCACTGAGATGTATGCAGTTAACAAGTAGTGGTTGGGTTGGGCTGAGTTCGACACTGGCTTTGCTTTTGGTGCGTTTGAGTGAATTTGGGTCCTCATTCCGCCACTGCAGAGCCAATGATGGCGTCTAGCAGGTGAGTATTAGTGGTGCGCGGCAAGCAGATAATGATGATTGCGCACTGAAAAGACCATTTTTTTAGTATATTTATTTCCCATTCCCGGCTCTGACCCCTGGGATGAACCAGTTCGTACGCTGGGAGCTGCGGCAGCGTTGAGCTTTGGTTTTGAGTTGAAAAAGGTAGTTATCGATTTATTTTTGGATGCCTGACATTCACGATCGCAGTTAGAACTATGCTTATCCACATGCGTTGGAAAGACGAACCTCGTGAGCAAATTTCGATTTTTTTGGACCTTCTACACGGATCACCTTTACCCCTGTTATAACGGGACACCTGTCCTTGTGCATGGTCCAGTTATACAACTGGTAGACCCGCGGCAACTGTATCCAGTCGTCACAGCCCCTGCAACGCACTTGCATTTTACTAAAATCTTTAACCCACTTGTCATTTATAAGGTCATTCTTCCTCTCGTCTTCAGTTCGTTTAGGCTTACGCCGCTTCTTTCCTGCGGCTGCCTCGCCGTCGCTTTTCTCAGCATCTGCTTCGCAATCATCAATGGCAGGTTCAATTATATCAATCGCCTTTCGTTTTTCACTGCGGGAATCATGTGAGTGCGTCCTTTACAATATATATATGAGAAACTTACATTCTTGTACTGATTAACGACGTGTCACTGCGTACTGCATGATCAACATCTATCGTTGGCTGTGCGGGCACCCCTGCAAGCACTGGCAGTGAGCTGGGTGCCGACGAAGACGGCACCAGCGCTATCTCCAAAGCCACCTGCTCAACGGTAGTTGTAGCAACTGCTAAACCATGATACTGAACCGAGAACGTGTTCTCTTCAACATCTGACTCATCATTCGCTACATGTGGCCGTGTGCGACAAATTCTATAGATACCAAGGTGAGCATGGTATTCTCTACTGCATGGGATAAAATTGAGGCGCACGGCACAGAAAGCAAAGACTTTAATGCGGCCACCCGGGCCAATTCTTTATTGTCATTCAAAACGTTCTCGAATCCTTCGCAATGCGCACACGGCTTGATAGCCATGATAACAAACAGCCCGCAGGCCCATCCGTCCCTCTGCCGCTGACGTTGCGATGGGTGGAAGACTGTCCGCGGCCATAGCTTGCGATCGCGCAGAGGGATCATCTCCATGCCAAGGTAGGCACATATCCTGTCCACGACTTGGTTGAAGAGCTTCGGCATAGTCAGTTGGCTTTCCCAAGACATATTTCATTGTTATTCAACTCACTGGCGTAGCCCAACTAGTTGATCCTAATTCGGGAATGCTGTCAAATATACCCGTTTGCAAGGTAACAAAGTCTATCCAAGCTAGCACCCAGTGCAGGGGCTTGCCTCCGCATAATGGTATGATCCAGCGCCTGGAGGTTCTTATGGAGTCTGGTGTGTCATTTCGACACTAGGGATTCTGTTAGGTGCGTCTCTTCATGTCTGCATGCGAAGGTCACTCACTGCCGCGCTTATATGTTCGTCTATAGTTCCGCTATCTCCCTCGCCCTCCTTCGAAAATCCACTCAAAAATGCGCCGATCCACGATGAGAAAATAGTGTAATCGTCTCTCTCCTCATCGAGTTGCTGAAATTGGGCCGTGTACGCATTTATGGCCGTGCTGGGGATCTTTGTGCCGTTGTTAATGAGAGGTAGTAAGTCACTGTGCCAGATTTCGATGTTTCGGATCTAGCGAATCTCCCGAACCAAGTCCTTAGGGAGCTCAACAGACATGATAGGCGTTTGATAGAGTATTCAAGAAAATGGTGACGGAGGGGATCTCTGAGATTCAAAAGTAGGAATAATATTCGCCAATATTGATCCAGGCACCGCCTGATCCGAGTCCAATGATATCCATATGATATAACTTATTATCCAGCCGCAAGTTGGGCTGAGACAGTTCAAATTTGATGCCTGTATACTATCTCTGATATTTTGACTACTGACACGCCTCGCTAAGACTCTCTAATATGATTTACTGGGTGATAAATGAGAGCAAATTTGGAAGATGACTGCCAACTGTCGATGTCAAAATCGCTTGATCATCTGAGCCGAGGTATACTGGTGACGAAAAATTTGCTGGCCCTCGGCCCTCAAAAAGCCTATGACCCGGACAAACCCCGGCCATTTTAGGACATTTTTGGGTTGAAAAATAGGCGATCCCAAGCCCTCAAAAAGCCTATTTTTCGGACAGACCTTAGGGGGAGCGTCCGGGGGCCTATCCGCACTTCTACTTCAAGTTCCTGCACGCACATTGCCGCGACGTCGTTGCGCTCATCTCCCCAATGGCGCTCGGAGATAGATTGGTGGCTGGGTATGGGGTAGGTTTCGCAAGGCTGGTGGCGGAGTTGTGACCACTAGTAGTAGCACGAACAGTAGGGGCTTCAAGTTTACCGTGGCAAGGCGTGGTAGGTTGTAGTGATTGTATGGAGTAGTGATCACATGTGAAGCGATAAGAATTTATGAAAAGTGCTATGATGCAAAATGTGCTGCAAGATCATTCAAAAATTCCCCTTATAGCTTACCATTTTGCATCAAGTGGGGCTTTAGATATATTGGCAAAAAGTAATTTTGCATCTACCAGATACGCTCTATTAGAGAGTATTTGTTTTCACTTTTTTGATTATGTTTTGGTGCTCCAACAATTCAGTTCAATTCAGTTAACAGACAAAACGTAAGCAAAAAAGTGCAAACAAATACACTCTATTCTTCACATCTATTCCTTGGTACCATAGCACGTAGGCTGTGAGTAATCTAGCTGATCAAAGCCAAAGCTTGCACGATCACTAAGCGTCCGTCATAGCTATGTTTGGTACCCCACTTCAAATAGATGGCATAGTTGCCCGTGAATTGGAACGGAATAGGCTGGAGGGGTCAATGGCAAACCAAACGGATGGAATTAATCCTAAGCTTGTCCAGCCAGCTCCGAGAAGTCGGCCCACCAAGAGTGGTATCAATGCACCGCCCATGGATGTCGTCGAGGCGGGGCCTGGTGCGTGGCTTTCTCCCGCCTTGGAGTACGCAGATTGACCTGGGGCTAAAATAATAAAAACAGGTGTCCCCGATGAGCTTTCAGACATGGATGTGGATGCGGACGTGGAGGCGAACCTGGGCTCGATCAAGCCCGTAGCGGCAAGATCTTTGACATTCCGATCCGGCCCTTGCTGATATGATAACTATTTAGGTGTCGGTAGAGTTCTGTGATATTTGTACCGATTGGAGTAAGGAATTTCTGCAATGTACCACCTGCAAGTCGAACGTCTGCGTTGCGCCGGGAGTCTTGGATCCCGGATGCATTTTCATGACCGAGGAGTCCAATGCAGTGGATTTCAAGTGCCCCTCTTGCCTCAGGAAGAACAAGGAGCCCATGCCGGTAGGCTTCTTTTGTAACCAGATACGAGCTCTGATTAATCTGGATGCCGCCAGTACGTGGCGCTGAACTATAATCAAACGACTTTGAACAAGAAAACCCTTCCGCCCGTCCTTGTCATCTCTCTCATCTTCGTTTCTAGTCTGCCAGTCGCAATGCCACATACGCTAGCGAAAAGTGCTCTTGAGATTGAGTATGTGCTGGCGCGCCATCAGGTCCGTCCGTAGTGTGTTCTATTGGATAGCGATCACTCACAGGAATGTTATGCTGCGCCAGCTTCTGCACGTTACAATTTGCATGAGAGGAGGGGGAGCTAATCCAAACAGGTGCCACGCTGTACTGCAGGCCATACAGTTTATGCACATCTTAGACAATATGTGTGATGTGTTGATCTTAGTGGACACTCATGCAGATGCAAGAACTGGGTATCTCCAACATTCGGGAAGTGGAAAGAAGTACGGTTACGGATCGGCACCCATTGACAAGGTGAGTGGTGGCGTTTTTGGAAAGTATGCTCTCTCAACAGCATGCATTAGCTTCTCATGTCATGGCTGGGTAAGGGGCTCCTCAATCGCCTGCTAGCTTGCTCTCGTAGAAAGACGCTTGTCATCCAATCTTGCGGCGCTGCCATGACTAATGAGGAACATCTCAAGATCATCAAGGGTCTGGTCCACAAGTGCGTACGGAAGACTGTCTCCACCCCCACACTAATCTCACTGCACCTCAGCAAATACTTCGATTTGATTTTGGGATATGGCGGCGTTGCTACTATCCCAAGTATCATTGCATACAGCCTCAGCAAATTCATCGTCAAGCGGATTACGCACAAGCAGACCCCTCGTCAATTGATAGAGAGCTGCATCATCGGGGATATTGATGCCATGAAAGCTTGTCCGGTCATCTACATCGTTCCTGAGAAGGGGGATGTGGTGGCGAGGTTTGTTGGCCACCATCACCCTCCTGAACGTGTTCTTGGATTCGACTTCCACGGCTGTGGTGGCAAGGGCGGCGAATGTGAGTGGACGCCCGGGGACACCTATTGGAGGACAAGCAAGAAAACCTTCTCCATGGAGTGTATCCGATGCAGCTGGAGAAGCGTCAACCTTGGCACTCACGATTTCAACTGGATAACGGTCTGGGGATCTTCTCATAGCCGGATCTTCTATTACCTCTTCCCTCCCGCTATTGAGCAGGTCGAGCATTTCAAGCGAAATGTCGAAAAACTTACCAAGCCACAAGACAATTCAGGTGCTGGGAAAGGGGGTAAAAAGGTTACTTCAATGTAAAACATCCATATTTGCTCTGGTGTATAGCTACGGACGATCACCGCATTTGATGCCCATTCTGACAGCCATTTGAGCGTAGGAACATGCACTTAGTTACTAGGGTCGTTTAAAGTAGCAGGTTTTTTTGCCCATTATTTTCTCTATTCTCTACTACCACAAATGTAAAAATTTATCTGGTGCGATGCATGACGGAGACATCTCACCCAGTGTGATTTCAACGATCAACATCGAAATTGAGCAAAAGAAAATGAGGGAGAAAGGAGGGTTAATAGACGGAGAATGGCTTAAAATAATTGAACTGTGAGACCCCCTACTATCGAAGCAGAAGCCCAAAATGGCATGATAGTGGCACTGGATCAAGAGAAAGCATACAATAAAATTAGACATGACTGCCTCATCAAAACTCTGAGAGCGTACAACTTACCGAATAACCTCATCAAAAGGATACAATCACTATATGCAAACGCGAAAACGCGGGTAATGATAACGGGACCCTCAATGAAACTTTCGACGTCATCCGAGGGGCTAGGCAAGAAGATCCACTATCCTGCCTCCTTTTCGATATAGCAATAGAACCACTGGCAAATCTATCAAGAAAAGACATAAGACCGCAAGGTTTCAACCTACCAGGTGCGCAAGAAAAGCTAATCGCAACGCTCTTCGCCGGCGACACGACAGCCTACCTAGCAGACAAATTCGAAGACCTTGAAGACATCCTAAAGAAATGGTTCAAAGCATCAGGAGCAAGATTTAACGTAGAAAAGACCGAAATCATACCGATAGGCACAAAGGACCATAGAAATAAATTAGTGGTAACTAGGAAAAGCAACCCGAACCACGCACCTCTCAGACAAGATATCCATATAGCAAAGGAAGGCGAGCCGACACGCATTCTAGGGGCCTGGGTAGGAAACGGAATAAACGAAGTGTCGGTATGGACAAAAATCATAGAAAAGATAAGAAACAACCCAGAAAGATGGGGAAGGAGCAACCCGACGCTCAGGGGAAAGAAACTGATTGTCCAAATCATAGTCGGAGGTTAGGTGACCTAACCGCGGTCCAAGGAATGCCAACAGAAATATAAACCGTACTAACGAAGATAATTAGAGACTTCATGTGGGACGAAAAGAAACCATCAGTAGCCATGGAAATACTGACGATGAGAGTCGAAGACGGAGGCCTAGGCCTGTTAGATATAAATGTGAGAAACGATGCCATAGATATAGCGTGGCTAAAGAAATACCTGAATTTTGGAAGCGAAAGACCGCAATGGGCGTATATACTAGTAGACGAAATAGTAAAGAAGACAGCCCCCAAAAACCAAATCCACTTAGACAAATCCCAAGGAGTGTTCATAAACATCAGGAAAACCCTCCCTCGCGAATTGCGGCCAATTGTGCACAAATGGTCGCAAATGCCCACAATTGGTGACCCCGGCCAATTGTGGGCCATTAAGCATGTCGCGCGGTGCAGGCCTACAATTGTGGAGCATTGGGTGACAATTGAGCAGCATCGGCTGTCATTTGAGGGTGTTTGCCACGTCATCCAGATCCCAGGACAATTGCCTTAATTTCAATTTTGTAACACGAAAAAAGTTGTTATTATCAGCGCGCTAGAGAGATAGGGAGTAAAGACAGGCGGAATTGTATGTATGGTATATAATAGACAGCGCAACTTGCGCATTATGAAATGATATGTTGATGGGTAGTGACAGCAAATGAGGGAAAGTAAATCTGAGGAGGCGAATGAGATAACGGAGGAGTATGGAAAAGTGGGGTATCAGAGCAAGAACAAGCAGAAGTAAAACTGAAATGTCCAGGTATAGTCGGAGAGCGCAAGCAGATAGGCCATCATACTGATAGATTGATACGTGCGAGAACAGCATTTGCTTGTGCGCGTGCTGAGACCGATGCCTGAATTGTAGACCTTTTTTCTGATATTAGTGTAATGATGAGGCGGCGAGATTGTTTAGCTTACGTGACCTCAGTGTAAAGCTTTGCCTTTAGGGCATGGCGGTGAGCCGCTGGTAAGCCCTTGAGAATTAGGATATGTGTTTGGTATATATCACTGACGACGTCAGCAGCGAATGGTGAGGGTAGAACGAGACCGCTTTGGCGATCCTTGAGTGACCAATGAATCTAAGCAGCATGTGAGCGGCGCTGAACAATCAATGATGCAGAACTTACTGCTGCGGCAACCGAGGCTATCATCGAGTCAGCCATTTCGGGAGACTCGTCTGCGTCATTCCTCATGAAACGAGACGGGTACCTAACGGCAATAGATTTGCTGCCTGTCCTCCTTTCCAAGGCCGTGAAGTAAAATTTGCGCAGGATTTCAATGAAGGCCGGGTGCTCGTATGGTTGCCCATCCTTGAGGGTTCCCTGAGAAAATAATTAGCAGGCCCGAGAGGCTTTAGAAATCACGTACCTTTGACGGATCTCCGGGATATATGTATGACTGCTCACGGATAAGTGCTGCAAGCTCATCGGCAGTTGACCCGTAGTGCGAATGAGTAACTGTGAATGCTGTCACTTTGAGAGGTGCTCGCCAATCGCTAACTCGCGCCCAAAGCTGTAATGTGGGTTAGTACAAAATGTCTTGTCATCAAGGGAACAACAAACTATGCCTCCGAGAGCCTCGTTGTAATCTGGGTCCTTTTCCAAACGTGTACAGATTTCTTGCGGGAGGTCCAATTCATCGGCGACTCGCAAAAGAACCTTGCGCAACATCTTGACTTTCCTTTCGAGATCAGGAAACGTGCATACAAAGAACAGGTCACCTCTGAATTCCTCCACAGACGCATGGAGGAGCTCTTTGATATGCTTTGATTGTGGTTTGAGGTCAATCTTGTTACGTCCTGAATAGACGAGGTGAGTGACCCTCGGCCAGGGCGAGCTGTTGCCGTTGTCAGATAGCATTTCGACGTCCTGCTCATCGAGGTGAGTATCTTCAGATGGCGAATGACGACGACTGGACGATGAGGGGCGAGACGGCGGTGAGCGATGGCGCAATGACGGAGTGCAATAGCGAGATGATTGTTTGTGATGCTGTGAAGATGGAGTGCGATGGCGAGTTGCGGCGGCATAATCCAGGTTGTGATGCTTTGCTGACGTCAGGAACAGGGGTCGCTATCCAGCGAAGGGTCAGCACCGAGAGCAAGGTAAATAGATGTTCATACCTCCAATTCCTGCTTGATAATGCGACGGGTGCTGGCTGTTGGTTTTGATGTATGCTCCGGGGCCTTGCGATAACTTGAATAGCTTCCATTCCGTGAGTGAGAGGCTGAATGATGCGATTGCACCTTTGATTTCCTATGAGATGAGTACTGCGAGTTGATTCTCGGCGAATGATCGTCAGAGTCATAGTCCAAAGCACTCGGTGATTGGGGAATACTTTGCTGGGACTCTAGGATCGATGGCGATGAACGTGATGAAGTGCTGGCGGTGCGAGAGCGATCAGATTTCCGCATCAGTTTTCTAGGAGCGTTGCTTTCTGACAGGAAAACATCATCTGTCATGCTCCACTGAGGCTTCTGGGCGACCGTCAGAGAGACTGGTACAATTGAGATATTGCACTGCACGTACCTCCAACGATAAAGCATCCTGTACGGTCTGTGTATCTCCCTGTAGACCATCCTCACCATCAGAATCTTCCGAATCACCTTCTTCCTCAACTGTATTCGCCGAATGGTTTCCCGGACTATAATCATCCTGTTGATCGTGGTTGATCTGCTTTCTGAGCCGTCGTGAGCCTGTATTGTTTAGTTGGTGTGAGCTGTGCTAGTACGCGGGCTGCTCAGAAAGAAAATGCTCACCTGACTGCTTGATAGTCTTGTATTCAAGCTGGCCCTCGTCCTCGTCATTCGACTCATCGAACTCTGGTGCACGATAGCGTTGCGCTGCATGATTACGTGTGAGAACTATACGGCGCTAAACTTGACAGCGGACGTACCGGCAGGGACCAATGCATCTGCTTTTGTCCTTGTCTTGCCGCTGCTCGTCTTTGGTGCACGTATGTCCTCCTCGTCTAATGGGCCAGTCGTCAGTGAGAAGAAGAAAAAGACTATCTTTGCTTGCTACTCACCATCTGAATCAGAACTCTGTGCTTGTCGGCCACGCTTCTTCAACTTCGGCAACTCCTCTGGTTTGAAATTCATCTGCATATCTGAATCTCCTCGCTTGCGCTTGCTTTGGGCGGGGTCAATCCATACTACATTGGCTGTCAGCATGTGTATTCGAAAACCTGCTCGACAGACAACAATACTGACCTCGCTTTTCCTTGGCACTTGTCTGTGCGGAACGTGCCACTGTACAACCGTCTCAGCTCTGGCTCTCTTTTGCGGGACGTGAACTTTACCTTTCGGTTTGCTGGCAACTTTCTGCTCTTCAGCATCTTGTGCTGCCTTGTTCTTCGCTCTGGTGTATGCACGCTTCTCGGCGGTGCTAAGCTCTTAATAAAATCATTTAGTCCTGTTTTACTGCTCATGTCAAAGAAATATCCTTGAAAACTGACCATTGTATGGTTTGGTTGATATATTAGGGTTATGAGCGGGTTTGCTGCCGCTCCCGCGGTCACCGGAGCCCATATCACACCCTCAAAGCGGTCACCGGGACACTCTGGAGGTGCGAGAGCTGGACTTGTTGATATAATAGTCTAAAAGAATGTGTTAGAAAGGAAAGGGGGGGTTCGTGTGCAAGTTGAAGAGGTAGAAGAAATAATTGATGCCGCATCACACAAAATATTGCGTGTGGCGCCCCCCAAAGCCAAGTTCCTTGCCACCGGTAGCACCCGCTGCTCCCACATTCTTACTCCGCTCGACATGTCGACCAAGTGCACTGGCTGTGAGAAGTATTTCACCCAGGGAACTTATCTCAGGCATATTCGGACATCAGCAGAGCCCCGCTGTCATGCTATTTACAACAATATTCATAACTATCTACCTGGCGGCGAGGGCGACAGCGGCTCGGATACACAACACGATCACAACCCATCTATGGAACCCGAGTATTCTATTGACGCTGGAGGCGACTACTTTGGCGACTATCAGGACGAAGACTTTGGGTGGCAAGACGAGCCAGCAGGCGAAGACTTAGGCGATCCGCAGGCCGGTTTTGAAGGACACGAATATCATGAGGATGACGAGGAAGACGATGACGAAGAAGAAGAAGAGGAAGAAGTGCTTCCACTACCCAACTCATCACCCGCATCTCCAAACCGCGCTTCTGTGCCTCCACCAGTCCCTAACCAACAAGAATATGTCACCAAATTTGGTGGCCTTGCCGGCACACCACTGCTGGGCTGGGCTCGCGGTACTTTGATGTACAACAAGTATCAACACGAGACAGGCAACGCATTGTGGGGCGCATTTCAATCTCGAATTGATTGGGAGTTTGCCCGGTGGGCAAAGCTTCGGGGGCCTAGCTCAACCGCAGTATCAGATTTGCTCAATATTGATGGGGTGAGTAAACTCTGGCTGAGCTACTGAATTCCGCTCACAGCTTAATTTTCATTAGTTGCACGAAAAGCTTGGGCTGTCGTACAAGAACTCGCGAGAGTTGAATCAAATGATTGATCGTGAACTTCCGTCTCGGCCTCGATTTGTGCGAGATGAAGTTGCAGGCGAGACTTTCGACTTCTACCGGCGTGACATTATGCCCTGCATTGAGGCGCTATATGGGGACCCGGACTTTGCGCCTCACCTCAAATTTGCACCCGAGAGATATTATGCGGACCCCGATCAGACAATACGAGTCTATCATGATATGGAGACCGGTAACTGGTGGTGGAAAACTCAGGTATAATTGCTGCATGTCTCTCAACTATGTACAATGACACTAACATTGCATCTTTTCCGCAGAAAGCTATCGAGGCATTAAAGCCTGGCGCTACTATTATCCCCATCATTCTCTCGACAGACAAAACTCAAGTCACCTTGTTCCGCAACAAGTCGGCATATCCAATATACATGACTATTGGCAACATTCCGAAGTCCATTCGCCGAAAGCCTTCCTGTCGTGGCTATATACTCCTCGGCTACTTACCTACCACCCGTCTCGAGAAGATCACCAACAAGGCGGCCCGTCGCAGAACCATTGCCAATCTCTTCCATTCCTGTATGCGCCGAGTCACTTCACCATTGAAGGATGCTGGAATAACGGGCCGTCCCATGGCAAGTGGTGATGGGGTTGTACGCCGCACTCATCCCATCTTCGCAACATTCGTTGGTGACTACCCGGAGCAATTACTCGTGACAGGCATCAAAACCGGGGAGTGCCCTAAATGCCCTATGCCTCGCGACGAGTTAGGAGAGTACGATGGCGAAGTGCCTGAGCTGCGAGACCTTGATGCAGTTCTCAATGCTCTGGCGGCCATAGACATCGGGCCAGCTGAGTTTACCAAAGCCTGTCGGGAGGCCGGAATTAAACCACTTTATCATCCATTTTGGGAAGATCTTCCCTTCGTCCACATCTTTCGCTCCATCTCGCCCGATATTCTTCATCAGCTCTATCAAGGCATCATCAAGCATCTCACACAGTGGATTAAAGACATTTACGGCGCTGATGAAATTGATGCGCGATGCACTCGTTTCCCGCCCAACCACAACATCCGAGATTTCAAGAACGGTATATTTGGTCTCTCGCGAGTGAGCGGGAAAGAGCATGATCAGATTTGCCGAATCCTTCTTGGTATTGTCGTCGACATTCCTCTACCGGATGGCATGTCTTCGATTAGGCTGGTACGCGCAGTCCGCGCATCACTTGATTTTCTTTACTTCGCTCAATATCCTCTTCACACGGATGAGACACTGGGTCATCTTGAAGACGCACTTCAACGATTCCATAACAACAAGGACATTTTTATTGACCTCGGCATCCGGAACAACTTCAACATACCCAAACTCCATTTCGCACAACATTACGTCCAGTGTATCAAAGAATTTGGTAAGGACCCCGGGCAATCCCCTATGACCTTAGATATTTATGCACACGCCCCTGAGCAATTTTTGGCTCAAGGTTCGTGTTTTATGCCCACGAAAATCGAAATTTTTGGATCTATGTTCGATATCCATGCCGTACGAAGCTGACCCGTCGGTAGCGATGTTAGATACCGATGTAGACGAAATTGGGCGCCTTGACCGACCCAACCGTCATTCGATCACAACCATCCCTCGTCTGCCCTCAAACTCGTTGACGCGGCCGATACGGATTTCGGTTGCCCTCGTACGCAACCATTCGCATTCGTGTACTCGATACGAGAACCTGCAAGACATGTGTGCTATCTTGCTTGCTGTTCCATTGCTGTTAGCTCCGGCTATCCGCCAACGCGCCAGGCCCTAACCCGGTTTTCACCTCAGCTCGTTTAGCTAAGAGCCTTGGTGCTATCTCAAACATCAGCCTGCAGGCTGTGGCACCTGTTGGACGCAGCGCCTTCAGTTCTATGGTTCATGCTCATCTCGGGATGACCACCTTTTTGCACTTCTCGGCTTCTCATGTCTTATTCTCAATTACAAACTTTCCTATCAGCACCCAACCACTGCCCTTTGCCGAGCAATCTGGCCTCGTTGCATTTCTATGTCCTGCTTCTACTAGCATTCTAGCCGCATGGCAGGCCCGTACTGGAGAAGTTGCCAAAGCTATCGCGAAACTTGACGCCACATTGAAGGACAAGCATTCGGATTAGCTCCCTTTTTGCGTTCTTGATTCAACTCATAATCGTTTTCCAACCTTCACTTCACCTCTTATACATTCTGCTATTCTGCTAGTTCCTAACGTTCATTTTTACTCTTGTTCACCCATTTTATCTACCATCTATTCATATTTGACTGAAATACCATACTAAGTCGATGTTTATGCGTACAGATCGGCTCTCGGCAGAAGTTCGATACTCAATGCACACAACATTAGTCGCCAGCGATGTTAGATACATTGTGCACACGGATATGGCCCTAAAAAGTGGGTTGGTATAACGATGCACACGGATTCGGCCGAAAAAGAGCCCCCCGAATTTGGGCCAAAAAGGCCATTTCAGTATCTAACCTCTCACAGCATTGCCCGGGGTCCTATTTGGTACCTCGGATAACTACAACACAGAATACACGGAACGTCTACACATCGATCTCGCAAAGGACGCCTATCGCGCCACCAACCACAAGGACGAATTTGCGCAGATGACGATCTGGCTTGAGCGGAAAGAGAAGATTCTGCGCCACGAAAGCTACATTCACTGGCAACAATCACATCTTTCACGGATCACTGCACTACCGCCACGGCTCGTCCCGCGGAGACTACTTCAAATGGCTAAGCATCCTTCTGCTAAAAGCATTTCTTTCGAGAGACTCGCTGGCGACTATGGAGCTGTATTTTTTCGTGATGCTCTTGCGCGCTATATCGTTGGTATACTCCATCCGACTTTCAATCGCACCCAGATCGAACGAGCATCAGGAGATATATTCTTTCACTCCAGGGCCGTCTCTGTCTTTCACAGGATAAAGTTTGCAACCGATGCGGATGGTGTTGTTGGCAAAACGCCCACGTCAGTTGTCGACTCTATTCACATCACCCCAAGTCGGAAGGATTCACGTGGCCGAGGCATTCCTGCGCGCTTTGACACTGCACTCGTGACTGATGGGACTGAGAGCAAGGATTTAAAGGGTCAGTTACTAATTGGCTCTGCGTGCGATCTTCAAAACTAACGTACGATATAGACTTTCGAGTGTGTCAAGTGCGCGTGGCCTTTACTTTGAGTGGTAAGGCTCTCGAAAGCCTCTTTCCGCAAGCTGGGCCACAGCCTCCAAAGCACCTTGCATATGTTGAATGGTTCTCGCCGTTCGCAGATCGGGACCATGCATCAGGTCTGTACCGACTCAGCCGCTCTCTGCGCGATGGCCAGAGACTCGCCAGTGTCATCCCTGTCTCAAATATTGTTCAAAGCATTCATTTATACCCGCAATTTGGTGCCCGGGCCCCTCGCGAATGGACCAGCGCCAATGTTCTGGACATGTGCCCAGTGTTCTTTACCTCCCCTTTCGCAGACCGCCAGAACTTTGTGACTATAAGCTAATTTCCTCGTACTTCTCAGACTGTATTTCCATATATCGCTGTAGCTGGAATTTTGTAGTTTTGTAGTACTTATAGCATTACATGTCCCCCTTGCTTCTCGTTTGCCTTGTGAAAAGTAATTTACTATTATATACCTTTCTACTTATCATATGCACCGTCTTCCAATTGTGTGAAATTGGCGCCATTTGGCGACAATCGAACGTCCTATCGCAATTGTCCACAATTGGCGAAAGAGGATTTTCCTGATGAACACGTTCATACAGTCGTGGAGACCGAGAACCAAAAAAACACGCGAGAGTCAAACTCGACGAAAGCATTATCCGAATGCTAAAGCTGGGAGAAGAATAAAATGTAGGCTTAGAAGCAATAAACGTACCAGAAAAGCTTAAACTCGAGATCCTGGCCTGGTACCACTCAAGATCCGAGAAAACATCAACCAGACTGCATCAGAAAACGACACTAATATGCATGAAGAAGACACATAATACATCCTTAGTCAAAGACCTGGTAGAATCCACAGCACGTATCAGAAACCAGCAAGAAAACCAAAGGCATTGAGACAGAAGAAACTGTAGATGCGATGAATGCAAAACAAAAAAAAAAACTGGAAGGCTGCGAAGAACCAAACAAATGCGCCTCACAAGCACTCGGACTACTAGCCCAGATAGACAGAACGTGGAGGCCAGATGACGAAGAAGAACCAGATAACCTAGAGCTAACTTGGACGCCGAGACGAAAGGCAAACAACGAAGAAGCAAAGAAGAAATACGTACCCTTTGGAAGAAAACGCACAGAGCATACAAAATCGGCCAATATTGGAGAAACATACCCCACAGAGAAAACTGCCAAGTATGCGGCGAGGAAGAGTCAATGGAGCGTATACTGCTAGAATGCGAAGTAGAAGGAAGAGAAGCCGTCTGGAAGCTAGCCGAAGAGCTCTGGAAGAAGAAAACAGACAGCTGGCCACAGATGAAAAACATAGACTGCATTTTGGCATGCACAATGGCGAATATCAGAGACTCAGCTGGAGAGAAGATACCAGGCGAGACGAGCCCCTTTGTGGCTGTCAGAAGGCGGCAGCCACAGTGTTCCTACATTCCCAAATATCCATGTTCTACTAAATTAATTTGCCTCAAGCTCTGTCTTCGGTGTAATAGTTAGAAGAGATATCAACATAGTTACTGCGGCTCAGCAATAGTATATTTAAGCCGCTGATATGGTCGTGAAATCGTATTGGGAATACAGTATGTTACTATATGCAGAGTACGGAATGAGAGGATCAGCAAAACCTGTTGTCTCTACCCAGACTGGACAGACAACCATAGACACTCATAGAGCCATAGAGCTCACAGGTAGGTGTACGGCGCGGCAGTTCTGCACAGACTGCCGCAGCAACTCGACAGACTCGCATGGGTCCTGGACAGACCCCGACAGACCCCCATAGACACTGGACAGACTCTCAGACACCATAGCTAGCACTATACTAGATTGCTCGATTCAATATTATAAATTTCTGTAATAGCATCACACAATTGTATGGTAGTCACGGAATGTCATTGGATAATATGTATTGACATGAACATAAGCTACATATCAAGTACACGAAGTTGCCAATGGCTGATAGAACTATTTTCTGCCGAAAACTTCATGCAACTCAGCCTACAATCATCCCGATTCTGTGTCACACTCAACCGTCCGCGTGCGCAGCTCTGCACGCATGAGAGCCCTCGACTGACACAAAGATCCTGGGATCAGTTTTGCTGGAGAGGTTAGAATGCGAAAGGGACATCAAGCTGAGGAGGGCAGAGAAGGTCCTTGTGGTCAGTAAGCCTGGCAGCGATGCGCGCATGGACAGACAGCAGAATCCACGACAGCGCAATGTGGGGCTGAACCGCTGCGTAACCGCTGCAGGGAGTTCACTGGTGGCACAGGTTGGCAGGCTAGGCGCGATCTGAGTGGAAGCGGCGACAGCGGAGGGAATATGTGACTCGGGGCTTTCTGGTCTTGGACGATAGCTGAGGTTAGTATTTGGACCCTTAGCTGCTCGTTCAGTCGCACCTGCGCGCACAGTACCATACATATGCTCCACCCCGTGTTCGGCCCATCGTGCCTTGCCCCGCCACCCAACCATCCCGATATCCTATTCTCTCCCATCTTGTGCATGCCACGAAGGTTTCGAGAATGGCCGGCGCGCCTGAGGGACGTCAGGCTATGATGTGGTGTGGGTTTGCGGGGAGAAGTGGTCGAAAGAGCGGATTATGGGTAGAAGCTGGAGAGAAATGGAATTTTTTCAAATCCCAAGATATCGACGTGGAGGATTAGGGCCGGCTGAAGAATACTTACAAGTTTTGCTAAATTTGAGGTCTGCGCACTGCATAGTCTATCTAGAGCGTGTTGACGACATGATAGCGCTGTGTAGATCGACGGGAGCACTGTGCAGACAGGCCCGGGATCTATGCAGCTCTGTCGGCTCTATGGACTCTGTGGCTACTAAGAGACTCTATGGATTTTGCGACATTCTGTGATGCAAAATCAGGTTTTGCTGATGCGCCCGCCCGCCTACTGTATAGGGTAAAAAATCCAGAATACCACCTCTAAGGATGGTGCTCAAGCTATTAGGAATATCTTCCGCTATTACATTGAAGAAAGCACCCTACATAGTATTCTTACAAAATATTGCAAAGTCAGTCAAGCCAGATCTGGTACTCCGGGGTCCTAAGAGAGAGGGTTTCAACGAATGCTCCGGGGTCCGAAGACTCAAGGGATGGCGACTTCTCGGACTCCGGAGCTTTCACCGACCCCGGAGTACCAAGGGATGGCGTCTTCTCGGACCGAGCTGAAATTCATCAACCCCGAATAAAAATTGATACTCCGGGGTCGGTGAAAGCTCCGGAGTCCGAGAAGTCGCCATCCCTTGAGTCTTCGGACCCCGGAGCATTCGTTGAAACCCTCTCTCTTAGGACCCCGGAGTATCAAATCTGTACTCCCGCTTGTTCAGGGGCTCCGGCCAAATTCTTTGCTTCGAGCCTTGCTCCGGCTCCGGACTAAATCAAAGCTCCGGACTGGTCCGTCGCTCTGGTGGGCCTCTCATCCCTTGCCGCGTATATATCCTATCCTATCCTATCCCAACCAGAGAGGCCTAGAGCCTCTTGATAGTTTTTCTTTCCCACCGGAGCACACCTTAGCTGGAAAAACATATGGCATTTACAGTCCCGGGCTTCAGAGCATCAGGGCTATGCTCCGGAGACAGAGAAGAACAATTGGGGGATCCGAGGAGCGCTTAAGTCATGCGTGTCCCTCATTTCTATTTCATGGATACCGGGGCATGGCTAAGAGGTAAGCGAAACGTTAATGTGAGACATCAACCCCATAGGATACGATATGATTCGACATTGCATGAGAATGAGGTCCGATAAGTCGCCCCTGGCCTCGATTTTTGCTCGGTTAACATCTTTACTTATATATAGTTAACATTCCCATCTGGTAGCTACTTTACTTAAACCTGTTAATCCAACATACATCGCCGGTACTTGCATGTCGTGTCGTAGCGTGTCGTCGTAGCCAGTCGGCTACGTGGAGGCTGTCAAGTGTCTGGGGTCCTGACACAGCCGATGTCTAGGGCTTACCTCTTGAAGCAAACACAAGATATAGCCTTGCTTCGCTGCGGCGGTGCGGGGTGGTAAGCTAAATATCACGAAGGAGCAGTTGTTATCAAATATTAAACGAGACATGGTCCAAGCATCATTGATCCAAAAACAATAGACTTGGAAGCCCAAGCTGGTGAATAAAAGATAGGATCTGAGACCTGTTGGACCTCGATGGACCGACCGGTCAGGAAAGACAACATGGATGGGCAAAGCACCAAAGGGTCTAGAACGAGAGCCAAATAGAAGCAAACGAAAGCGTACCATATGCTTAATGATAAGAGATATATAATAGATACATGTATACATGCCATCTGTGTCAGTCCCCCCAGTCCCCCCAGCCGCTCTCCCAGTCACTCTCCGGGATTGATGTAGAGAGCGAGATAAAGAAAGATTCCTGATCTAGTCACTCCGGTGGCGCGAGTGACTCACCAAGAATTTTACAATCAACAGAGTTACGGTCTCAGGCTTGCAACGCGAGACTGCGCTTGGGAGGTAATACAGGTAATATACTGGAAGGTCTTCGCCAAGCTGTCTATCACAAGCCATAGATTCTTCGACAAGTATATACGTGCTGTCGTTTTTATCTAGTATAAGCCGCGGTCGATGGCGGAGATAACTTGCGAAAAGATGTCGCGCGCTTGCAAGATTCTAGCCCTGCCGCTCCTGAGGGCTTCGAGCCCCCCCCGCTGAAACTGGGACTCCTCCTGAACATCGTCCTGCATTGCAGCGAAGCTTGCTGTTGTATAAGTACTCGACATGGTAGATGTTGCGTCCATCATACTCCGGATGGACATATACGGCTCCTCCGCGTTGTGAGCGCTACCATGTCTGAGGTAATCCAGTGCAAGAATAGACTCCGACTGCCATCGTACGGGATGCTCTAAACCCAGTTTAGCGTCGCCGAGGCTGCAAAACAGTGTGAGCACAAACCGTACGCCCAATCAACTTCCCTATCCGCAGCGGAAGGCTCGCAAAATTGGGATGGGATATTCGCGCTCTGGCTGTGAGTAGATGTCAGGCGTTAGGAGGGGGCTGGATGGATAAGTCTCACCTAGTGGCAGGGACGCCTTGAATATCCATGGGCGTCAGGGCGTTCTGGAGCAAAGGTCTATCGAAGGATATGGCTCCATCTAGGATCTGAATTCAAAGCGATTGCCTAAAGCTTACCCTCCAGGAGATTTGGCCGCTGACCATAACTGCGGCGCTTTACCATGTTCCTCGGACTGTAGGGGGCTGCTCATTCTGCCGAATGTTTGAAGCGTAAGCTATCGGCCAATGTCTCATTCTTAGAGGAGACTTACCCTCCGGTTGACGTTATGCCGCCCACAGCCATCGCGACCTCCTGTTCCTGATTGGACATTTCATCATCCGAAGAAATGACGATTTCCATGTGGCTGCTGTCATCTTGAGAGCCAGCTTCTGATGGCGATGGGCTACTCGACGAGCTTTCAGTGGCTGGAAGGAACAGGGGATCGCTGATAAAAGTTTCGTCAGTCAGAAACGTGCCATATTAACAATAAACTGGTCCGGGCTATACCGAGATTTTTGCTGAAGATTAGTCTCCGACGACTGCTCTGGCCTCATTGGGTCATCCAAACTGGATCGAATAATACATGGGCGACATCGAGACACAGGAATGAACAATGATCAGCGTGGGTCAGTCAAGCAACAGAGGACAAACGAACGGTATATCCATGCGTTCCGGACCCTCCTCAACATGTTCCTTGCCTGCTTTGACGGCCGAATTGCTGGGAAAAGGGCGGTTATAAGGCATGAGAGGGGTCAGCCCGCATTGGAAAAAGAACGTACTCGGCGCTCTCAGCTTCTAAGTACTTTGCAGGCATGTCTTCCTCCGCGGAGGGCCTACAAAGCCCAATAAAGTCAGCGGTGCACAATTCGCTTTGTTGTACGGATCTGAGGACTGACAACTCATCTCGGGGCTGAGCGTGCACGCTGAGTCCCTGCGATATAGTCTCTGGCTGATTGGGAGTCCTGGTGTCCACCTCCTCCAAGCGAAGTCTGTCGAACCGAGGTGAAATGCCCTGAGCATGAGTAATACTTCCCTCCACGAACAAGGAGAAGACATACGGTACATTCCAGTCATCCACAAATGAAGTGAATTCGAATGAACTCGCGACTCCAGACATAGGTATCTCCGAGTCACTGGTCGACCAACGTCTAAGTATCAAGGTGGTGGGAACGAGATGCGATCGTACCGAGAACTCCGCAACATAGCTGTATCTGATCGTGTAGATATCTGCCGATTGACTCTGGATGGTCCTGGCCGGCCTGCTCCTCTGCGTCTCCCCATCGAATTTGAACGGAATGAGGGGATGAATGATGAAAGGTGATTTCTTTCCGACTTCGGCGCTAGCGGGACCTGTGAGGCCTCGCTTCCCAAAAGAGTAATGGGGACCCACAAGTACTAGTACGCACAGCAAAACCTACAACCACCCGCGACCGCTAGCTACAGAGTAAATAGCAGAATACATCATTTGGGGGTCATAGTTACTCGGTTAGGTAGAGCAAGTCAGATCGCGCTATAAACCACGGGGCTGTCTAGCCCCAGAAAAATAGTGCACTTTTTACTCCTTACTCGAGTCGATCCGAGCCCGCGTTGTTGAGATATGAGTTGCGCGAAAAATCAGTCGAAAACGCGTCGGTCGACGCGGAAAGTCGCCGCCGCCGCCAACTTTTCTGGAAAACAGCGATAATTTAAGTTGAGCCAATTACATACATGTCCTTTGCAGGTTTCGTGTCCGAAGAGGCAGCGGAATTGCCACAAGAAAGCACCACTATCGTTGACAGCACATTTCAAAATGACAGGAATTTTCAAAACGCCTCAAAACATTTTATTGCTACATCACCTCCGCCTCGATCCCTTTCGTCTTGCAGCCATATTTTTCTATAGCAATGTAGATATACCGTCAATTATATTCAAGAGTAAAGAGCAAGAATTGGGCAAGATAAAAAATTGGTGAGTCCGGGTCATCTCGTTTAGCCACTGAAAATGGTGACTGTGGGCCTTCGGAAATCTCGCGAAGTATATGGGACTGGCGGTGAATTTTTTTTAGAGTATTAGATGCTAATACACATGCACTGACAACTATCCGAAGGAAATATCTCTACTGGGTACA
Organism: Athelia sp. TMB; assembly: GCA_014898675.1. Taxonomy (NCBI): domain Eukaryota; kingdom Fungi; phylum Basidiomycota; class Agaricomycetes; order Atheliales; family Atheliaceae; genus Athelia; species Athelia sp. TMB. The sequence goes on along the minus strand of JACXVL010000263.1, from coordinate 66,602 downwards.
CGGAACGAGAGTACTCAAGGAAGAGTGCAGGAGAACGTGACGAAGTGTGATGAAATTGAAACTCCGACTAGTGGGCACGTCGTGTCCGTGGCAGAGTTGCCGAAGCGGAGTTTGCGTCGGCATCGTGACTGATGCGTGACGACATTTTGAAACTTCCTGTTTTTGGCACTCTTCTCAGCGGCTTCGTTCCGACACTGCAGCGACCTCGAATTTTCTTCTAGTCAAAAATTCTCCGTATAGAGGAGATCCTACGCAATCGAATGCAAAAAGAATCAAGGGAAAATGTGGAGTATTCATGTAGCTATGAAAATAGTTGTGCGGATTTTGAAACTTTATGTCAACGATAGTAAGTGATGGCCAGAGCGGAGAATGCCAGCACCTCCGGGAAGCGTACAAGGTCCGCGGCGGTCTCTTCATCCCGTCTCCCATTGCCTGAGCTCCCCAAACTTCTATTCGACAAAAAGGGTCTCCATCACTCCTAACGCAATGGACTCTATCGCGAAGAATGTTCTAGAGAACCTGGGATACTACACGGCTCGCTCGAATAACGTTGCAATTTGGATCTTCAGACTGCTCCGTACCAATATCGGTCTGGATGTAAAGCGACTTGGCACGAACATGGCATTGGTAAGCACTTTACAACCCATCAATTATCTCATGGTATGAGCAACGAGATAGCAACATCTCATCGTCCTGCGCCGGATCACTGGAGGGGCGGAGTCGCCGGTGGAGTACAATCCGTGGGTAACCAGCCTCTATACTCTTTGGAAGCAATGTCAGGATGAGAAGCGGTCAATGGGAAAGGAGGAACTGGATAGCATAGTAAACTGCAACCTCACCTGTGCGTATCAAGTGCTCTTGGGATGCATGCATGCTGATTGTGTGAAGGTCAAATCGCGGACGAACCTTGGTCCCCCGGACCCAACGAGGCGGCCGAACTGGCTATACGTGAGCAGTACCCTCACCGCTTCATAACATCTAGTCTTTAAATCTATCGCAGATTCAGCCCTTCTTGCTTTATTCATGACCCTTCCGGTCCCCGGGTTCGCCCAGGCAGGTTCGGCTCAGGCAGGTTCGGCCCAGAGCATCGAAGGGGACACCAACATGCATGAATCCAGTGATGAGGACCCGGGAGTTGAAGAGGGGGGTCACCGCAAAGAGGCCCCGGAAATCGAAGGTGAGTAAATCATGAGGAGTATCGTTCAACTATGCCTGATCCGCACGTGCAGAGGGCTCTGATGGAATACCCGATGTTGAAGAAAGTGAGCAGGACGGCCCCTTCCTTGTTGTAAGATACTCATGTTTGGAGCCGGTACCTGCTCCTCCTCAAGGCGCATCGAAAAGGGCGCCCGCACCCTCGACGGAAGCTAAATTGCTGAAATTGTTGAAGAACTCAAAATACCCTCACTTCATTGCGGTAGGTTATCTCGCGGTCACGCTCCGTACACTTGACTCATTTATTTAGAGTATCGGAGATCCCCGACGTTGCCAAACTTGCGTTAGCCGAGACAGAGTATGCCCTGTCGCCATCATCACTCCGCAAATGGCTGCTGGTACTAAACGCTCTTGTTTGTACTGCAAGGCTGCCAAGCTTGGATGCAGCAATACCGACAGCGCAAAGGCCTCAAAAGAACTCGGCCTCGATGTCAAACCCAAGGCTACTGCGTCTAAAATGGGATCCTCATTGAAACGCGACAAGACACCCCCCCGCCCGCGGCTGGACTCGCCAGATTTAATTCACACCGTGACAGCGGAGGCCGGCCCTGTAGGAATATCCCAGGTGGCGGACACCAAGAAGCGGAGAAAGGAAGGGGGGGATGACGATGCAGAAGGTGTGCGCGCTGTGTCCGGTTTTGCGTTCTCATCTGAATTATTCTTCGTAGGAGCCTCCGGCGCGGCTGTCCCCAAGAAGCGCAGATTGGGCGGGGGGGATAACGATGCAGGTGGGCATACCGTCTTCGGCTTTTTATTCTATATACTCAGTCATTCTTTGAAGGAACCCCCGCCGCGGCTATCGTCGAAGATTGCAGACCAGAAGGGAGGAATGACGTGACAGAGGGCACGCGGACTCTCTAGCATCTCATTCTTCATGCTAATCATCCTCCGTAGGAACTTCCGAAGCGACTTTCGTTCAGGATCGTAGCCCAGAAGGGAACAACGACGCAGAAGGTGCGCGTTCCATCTCTGTCTTCCCTTTTAATCTGCGTGTTAAATCATCTCGCTGGAAGTACTCAAGACCTTTCCTTACCTGCGACATATTACCTCGCCTGAGATGCTAGGGATGCTTCAGAAAAGCGAGGAGAGGACCCGGGCAACCTTCAAGGCCGATCTTCTCGAGGCGCTTGCTGCGCAAGAGATCAATATCAAGAAACAATGGAAGGCCGATCTGGAAATCAGCGAAAAGCGCATCAGAAAGTATATCTCTGAAGGCGGGACATCAGCAGATTCTGCAGACACGGAGGCCATAACCCATCGTTTGGACGAACGCCTTTGGCCTTAGTTCTAAGATGTTCCCACGGCCTTTGAGGCCCTATTTCGATGTTGCAAACAAGACCCCCTGCCAGGCCTAACATCCGAGATGATCTTCTAGCCGCGTCACAGATCCCGGCCCCGCTGACGCCTCGATGCATCTGACTCTCGCGCACGATACCTCCCAGATGCATTCTATCTTAGCTTGGCAACTGAATTTTTTACCCCGGATTCCCGCTCGTCCAAGCTCGATTACTGCGTCCCTTGCATTTCTAATTCTCGAGCAGCCTCCTCGTGAAGTAACTTCGAGTATAGCTCAATTCAGAGGCTTTTCCTCCAGTGTAGAGGCCAATAGTGTAAAGGCCAATAGTACCCCTATCTCAGACGTTTATCTGCCGTTTGCGCTCATCCCGCGATACGAGATGATTTGTTCTATGATGAGCGCTTTTTTATGATGTCATCGTTAACGTCGGTGCGAAGGCATTTCTCTCCTGCACCAGCAAATATCAACCGGGAAATCGCCTTGGGAGCTCTTTTAAAATCCTCTGAGCTGCCCAGTATTGGGAATACATCATAGAGTCAGAGGCGTAGCTCCGAAGGGTAATACATACTTATTGGGCAATATATATCTCGTATCATTAAGCATATGGTACGCTTTCGTTTGCTTCTATTTGGCTCTCGTTCTAGACCCTCTGGTGCTTTGCCCACCCATATTGTCTTTCCTGACCGGTCCATCGAGGTCCGACAGGCCTCAGATCCTATCTTTTATTCACCAGCTTGGGCCTCCAAGTCTATTGTTTTTTTATACATGATGCTTGGACCATGTCTCGTTTAATATTTGATAACAGCTGCTCCTCTGTGAACTCTATTTAGCTTACCACACCGCACCGCCGCAGCGAAGCAAGGCTATCTCTTGTGCCAACTATGCAGTTGATCTCATTGACCTCATTGTTCATTTTCGATGCTGCAAAAGCAAAAACTCATCATAACCCGCTCTATCTTTTGTATCATTTTTTATCGTATAATTACATCATTACTACGGTGTTTTATCTAAATTTGCAGGTGATACGGAGACAACGGGATGTCACTGACATGTCCCAATACTGAAATCATTCATGTTGCTTTACAGCAACCCACACGCAGGTACAATTAGTGCACTAGGGGCAATATTGGCTGCTCCTAGAATGCTGAATCACAGTGACAATACCGGGACTTGCAATGCAGACGGAATCCCTAGACGAGGGAATAGTGACCCTATCGGAGCCAACAATGATTGTGATCCAAGATTTGCGATTTCTGAGTGTTCTGAAGTTTCTACAGAGGATATCCTATAACTTCTGCATTGGGCTAAAGCTTGATGCAAAGGTTGACCATTCAAAATGCTACTCAAGTCACTAGATAGCCATGAACTTGCGAAACGATCTGACCGTTGAAGCGCCAGTGTCTCCCGTCAATCAGAATCACCTTCGAACAATCAGTATTCTTCAAAGGGTCAAAGCTCTCGCCAATAACATTACATCTTACAAGTGTATATTGTATCTGAATCGCACATGTGCCGGTAACCACAGGTTCCTGTCACCAGGTCGAGAATGCCTCCTCTGCCTATTAGCGGAAAAAAACGAATCAATAAACGCTACGCATCCCTGGGGCGCAGAGAGAAGCAGAGACTAGTCATGAAGCAAAAGCGGTAGGGAAAGGCGGGCGAAGACTGCAGTGCGGGTTCAGAAAAGGCAGCAGAAGTCTGACAGGCTTGCTCGAGTCAAGCTCATACTCGATTTTGAGGTCTAAAGAGGTCTAAAGAACCCTGATCTCCGAGATCAGCTCGAGCTGCATCGGAAAGTCCCCGGGAATGCAATTGCATCCCGATCGAGTCCGAGTAACAAGGATCTGATGCTAGATGCTTGAAAAACGTTATTAACATGCTACTGGAGGCAACAAAAACAGACATTACGGTTTTCCTGATGTGGCCACGACGACCGACCCTGGCCCGGCAAATTGAATGGTGATTCCCATCCAATGCATAGGGAGGGAAGAAGCTGGTGATGTCAAATAAGGGTGTCGTGATCTCACAAAATAATTAGCTCAAGGGAGAGACGCAAGAGGAATGGAGGCCGTGCGCGCCGAGAGCAAGGCAGAAACCACACAGGTAAGCCCCACGATTTCTTTCCCCCTGCGCCCCTGTGCATTCAGTTCGGAGCCCCCGTCGGCTCGTCTTGCGTGCGAGCGGATGGGGGCGGCGCCTGTCTGCGCCATGGTGCTATTTGCGAGCCGCTGTAAAGGAGTTGCGGGCGCCGGGGGGCGCCTGTTTGGGGCAGCATTGCGGCACGGCGGGAATTGGGCTGCCCGCGAGCGCCTGCATGCGCCGTGGTTGATCAGAGCGAAAGAGGATGCGGGCGCTCCGGGCGCGGGCAAGGGCGGCGCGAAGATGGGGTTGGGCACAAGGCACCCGTCAGCGGAGCGCGCAGGGCCTGTCGGCGGCGTCGGCGGTGTCGAAGACGTGTCCGCTTCGCGCGCTTGGTCAGGCCCAACGCCGCGTCGCCTACCAGGAGGCGACAGCGTGTTCGGGGGCCACGAAAATTCCAGAGTGCTGATGCGTGCTGCTGGTGCATGAGAAAGGGGGGCCTGCGAAGGGGTTGGCGGGCAGTACGCGGCGGTTCACAGACAACATATACACGCACCCGTAGTATCCGCAGCGCGCGAGGCGCTTTGCCCAGCCAGTTCCGCCAGAACTGCCGCCCCAACTCGCGCCGCTTGAGAAGACTGCATCGCACCAGAGCTTGGCCAGCCCAGAGAAAGAGAGGGCGGCGCACAGACAATGATTTCACTCTGCAGAGCCAGGTTGGGCTCACGCCGAGATACTGACGTCGTCTGGCAGATTGAGGCGCGGACTGGGAGGAAAAGTGTTTGTACGGAACGGTGACATTTTATTCCGGTGAGGAAGGGGGCACAAACTTAGACTATCCCGCGCCACAATCACGGACCCCAGACGCCGACAGAGCCCCCGCGACGAAAAGCAGACTAGCCTCATGGGCACCACACTCCTGCATCGTACACCCATGGCGACAGCAAATAATTTGTTCCAGCTAGGCACGGTATGCGCTTGATTGGCTCAATATGATATGTAATATTCAGTGCTCTTAATCAGACGAGATCAGGGCGCAAATTCTCCGCGTTTGCAGGCTGCGATACCATTTTGACCGGGCATGACTTCACTGGCGCAATCCGGAGAGCAGCTGACCGAGACGAAGCTGGCCTTGGTTCACCCGCAGTCGCAACAGTGCTCCCCGCATCGCCTGCGGAATCCGCTGCGAACTTTGATGTGCCCCGAACATCCAGTCCTGTCGAGCCATCATCCCCCGTCACCCTTCCCCCAGCATCACCACCCTGGACCGGCCCTTCATCGCCAGCACTGAGCACCATATCGCTTGATTTGGTGCCTGGCGTTGATGTGTATGGCGGGGAATCAGAGTTGGAATCTCTGCCCGCCTTAAGTGCACCGCCGTCGCCGACGTCCTCACGCCAGTCGCTGTCACCCGAATTGGTGCCAGAAACCAAGAAGCGCAAGCGCCGTGCTGGAGACAACGCCGCACATTCTCAACGTCGCCTTCGCAAGCGGCAATCTTTGCGGAGCCTGCCGACAGACCTGGTCGCACCCTGCAACCCACACCAGGCAGTCCCATTGGCTCTTGCAACAGAAATGGCCCCCGAGACGCATTTCCCAGTGACCACAACTGGATACACCGGCGAGCGCGTCGAAACCATCAAACCCGGAGAGGTTTGGCTCTTTGATGATCTGCTGGCCCAAGGCTTCGAGGTTTTCCATTGGGACGGCGTGTAAGACAATTTTTTTTCGCTTATGACGCCAATTCTTGCCGCTAACGTCTTCTCAGAACGCCTTATGCCATTCTCGATAGCCAGAATCGCATCGTCGGTGTATTGGTTGGTAGACCTACTGGCAGGACTGGGGACACGAGCGAATGGGAGGCTGTAACAGCCGAGCTTGAACGCGCCATCGACCTGGCGGAGACGGAGATATCTTTCACTTCAGAAGACACGTGTCATCGTCGCGGAGCCCACTCTGCGAAAGCATTTGGCTTGTCGCACGGCAATGGGCAGACGGTAAACCGCTCAATCAACTGATATTGGCTGTGAGGCTAACTTGTCGCCAACAGCAGCCAAGCATCCGGAAAGTGGGAACTTCGAAGGGTCAAGAAGCCATCAATCAGGCAGCCCTTCGCAAATTCCGCGAAAACAAAGCAGTGCGACGCTTTGCTGGCTTTGCAAGCAGTGAGTGAGGCGCCTATTCCAATTCGTAACTTCATAACGCATATACAAGGTGCTTTTTCGTATTTCAGCCCGAAGCTTTACGAGCGCTACTGTGACTACATGGGCCGTTTGGCAGCCGCCGATCCAGCAATCAAGGCGGGCTGGAACTTTCCCAACAGCGTCTTTCCGTGCACTACCATTAACTTCGGCCCAACTGCGATATGCTATGACCATCTGGACTTCAGCAATACTGCTGCCGGGTGGTGCTCTATCTCATGTGCTGGGACATTTGATCACGAAAAAGGGGGCCACTTAGTGTTGTTTGACATCGACAAAATCATAGAATTTCCGGCGGGCTCGACGATTCTGATACCTTCCTCGGTGATGCGACACGGGAACACCCCAGTGCAGGAAGGAGAGAAGAGGGTAGGCATGACCCAGTACGCCGCTGGGGCACTTTTTCGATGGGTTGATAATGGCTTCAAGAAGGCGAGGGTTGGCAAGAGATCAAGGGAGGAGGAGGAGAAGGCTGAGCTCCGATTCTCAAAACTGCTCCAATTGTACTCACGAATTGACGAGTTGGCGACTGATAGGGAAAAGGTGTTTCGCAAAGTGTCTTGCATGTAGTAGCTCAGTTTAAATGCAACAGTATTGTCGAAACGGGACATGCGGGTGACGAAATCAAACTTTGTTCGAAGCGCGGCTATATCTGGCAGAGAAGTATTACTTGGATTCTGAATTTGGCTACGCCAACTTCTAGTCCTTCTCGTTGTGCATCGGAAATGCAGGCACATCAACCTCATCAGCCCTCAACTCGTTCTTCAAGATATTGATCCAGAGTTTGTCCCAGTTGCGTCCTTTGCGAGCTGCCTCTGAATAGAGCCAGGCTTTCTTCCTCGAGGACTCGAGTTCGTCGTTCACAATCTTGCGGCTGATCATCACCAGCTCCTGTTCGCGAGTGGTGACCCTCAGTCAAACCATCTTGTGTCCACAGGGTCGTAGTATGCCGGGAGCAAGGGCTTGTACAAAATCTACTCAGGCGGCGGTTACCATAGCTGTGTTCGCCGACCGACCAGGTGCCTCTAGCCGCTTGACAAACTGGCTGTCGGTTACTTGACTTTCCAGTGCACCGCCGTTGTAAAGCCTTAGACGTGTTAGTAAGCACCTGGTTCAACTAGGCAGATACAACTGGACTGACTCTGAGAGGTTATCAGCAGTGATCTTGGCCGATAACCGCTTTGAGATCTGGCGTGGATAGCTCACAGCTGCCGTGGGCCGCGAGCAAATGCTCGCATGCAGAGCGAGGACGCGTTGAATAAAGGTATGTTGGACTTGTTGTAGCGGCGCCAGGAGCACAAGATTGGTGTCAAGGGACATCTCTGCGCTCGATGTGAGATGCAGGTCGACACGTCCTACGTATAGTGTTCTCCCTGCCGCAGACGGTAGAGTGCCGGTAAATGCGTCCGCCCGAAACGTGACAGAGGCGACCTGGTGAGCTTTTGTCGCTTTGCAAATAGCTACGTGACCACAAGTCCAACTGGCAGTAGTCTAACTTTCCGACTAAGTGAGCCAGCGCTATGACATTCTACATTTCTACTTAGGAATGGCCGCCGGTTTATCCTTAGTGGCCGACATTCATCAGTCTGACTTAGAGGCCTGCCCATGCACCAACCCATGGTCCATGGTGCGGAGGTCGACGATTTGCGCATACGGCATACATAAGCGAAATGTTTCTTCTACCCAGAGCACCAGTTCCATCACTGACTACGTGAAGATAATAAGGGTCGGACCGGAGCGAAGATGAGCAGAATGGACGAGATGGCAGGTATGGAGATTGGGGCTCGAGAAGGCTCCGCCGGTCGGAGTGATCTGGCGTACGTACTTTTCCGGGCCTCAGAGTCCAAGGGTGGGCAGGAGATGGGTCATCGCTATCAGTAACCACTTTCAATTCCAATAATCTGGAGCCGAAACGCTCAATGAGCCAGCCCGTGCATAGGGCGCACTTCCTCGGTCGTTAGATGTCTGTGGGGGACCTCTCAAATTCATCACCTTTGTTTGGTGCCCAGCCGCCCAAAGCTTCGTATAAAAGTGAATAAAATAAAATAAAGTAAGTCGAGAAGTCACATCACGTCACACTCGCGTGGCCTTCGATAGAAATTGATGAGACCTATCGTATTACTAGTAAGCGCTTAAGCCCAAAGTAAGCCGAGCAAAGACTCAGCTCAGGCTCTTCTTCCACGTACCCTTCACTCCAAATCATTTCAGATGCCAATCATGCAATGTATTCATACCTGCATTGAGACAACATGCAACGAGGATGATTTAGCTCATTTTTCTAGGCGCGATGTGCACAACCACTGCACCCCCAATTGTCCTGGATACAATTGTGAGTGCTCATGTGGTCTTCTCATGTCGCAGATTTCACCAGTTTCAATGTAGATACAATTCGAAAGCAACGATATCAAGTTCTGCTTGTGTTCGATCCCGCCGGGAAAGAGTATCAAGAGGAACATCGGGCATCGTGGTCCTTCGAGGAAATTCCAGCTGCCGAGGCCAATATATATCTGGATGACGCGCGGTACAACGGTTGGATCTTACGAACGGATCCAGAACGCGGAGAGGAAACAGTTCGAACAGGCTACGTATCGGTCCAAATATATGAATGGGTGTGGCAGTTTATTCTGCTGTCCAGGCGCGGTCGCTCACTGCTTCAGCTTCTGATTCTTATCAAGTGGAGACGGCAGAAAAATATCAGGATGGATGTAACATTCATGAGCTGGGCCGACTTCAAAAGCATAATGACCAAGAAGTCTACTTCCGGTCTCCTGGATCTGGCGAAAAAATTTGATTGTCTATTGGGTGGGGCGGATCTCAGCCAGGAAATCAAGTAAGCGTAGGAGATATATATGGGTGTCTTCTCACTGAAATCACTGATAATAGAACGTCTGAGCACGAACTTACCAATTCCAAACATTTAGATATATACATCCGCAACATACAATATCTTAGCTGGGCCATAGCAATGTGGCCACCCGCCAAAGAAGCCATGTACTCAAAGCATAAGTATGATTTGATCATGGATCTCGACTCCATCGCGAAAACCGATACCGCAACCTGTCGCCCTGTCACAGCGCTAATCACCAGGGACTCGCCACGCCCCTTAAGCTCGGAGAACAACCCAAAAGTGGTCAAGCGGGAGGAGAGCAATACCTGCAAGAACATACACTTTCCAGAGGTGGTTCATCAGCTCAACGAGAAAGAGATCGCTTCCATGTACCCTAGGGACGGGCAGCCCCGATGGATGCTCCAGACCTATGTTCCATATGTGGCGCGAATAGGGGAATGGAGGATATTTATGCGAGATGGCCAAATGATGCAAGGGATTATAACGACGCCCCATGGAGGGAGGGAAAAGAATCACGAGGCGGACGTGGAATGGTCATGGACCATGTTAGCTGGGCAATATAGCCTGCAGGAAATGCGGTGGGCGAATTATATCTCTCCTCTAATACTCCTCGTATTGACTATTCCCCAGTGAAATCATAGAAAATGATCCTAACTATGTATCCGACGACGTCTCATTGCGTGAGGGAGGGAGGGAGGAGGAGCTTCTAGCAGCCAGGCTGGAGCTGACGCAATTCACTGAGACAACCCTGAAGGCATTAATTCTCAAGGAGAAGGAGAGGTCTGGTGCAAGATTTTCGAGCCTGGAACTGTTCTGCCGTCTTGACGTGTCGGTCATTGACAACGAGGATGGAGAATTGCATTATTGGGTAAACGAAGTTGAGAGGGGTCCTTACGCAGTTCTTTACAGCAACGAGCCCCCCCTCTATCAAACAGGGCGGGTTGCAGACGAACTTGCACAAGACATACCAAATTGGCTGGACCGGTTGCGTATGGACGAATGTAATTAGTTATACTAGGGTTGATCCATATCATTGCAGAGGTGGCCGCCAGGAGGGTTGTAGCACTAATACTATCCACGGAGAGCCCTTCTTCATGACTCCTACAGACTCGCCAGCTTCTAAGCATGATATGTGTGTATAATGGATTGGTAGATGCAGACCAGACAGAGCAGCTCTCGGAAAAGCATCCGCGCCATATAGTGCGTTTTCACTGTAAACCATGACACAAAATGAGTAAACTAATAGCGTCTATTGTATATAAAGGAGAGCCAGAAAATTCCTCAGTGGTAAGCGCTTAGCAAATGAGGCACCAAATGTGCACGGCAGGGCAGAGCCTGCTGCGAAGTGAAGTGGCTTCAGATTAGACTTTACTTCAGCAAATTTGAAATTTCATGAAGTCTGAAGTGTGTGAAATCTGCTTCAGCTTGAGTAGAGGTCGACCGACTGGGCTTTGCCTGAAATTAATGTACCCTTACGACCCTCAGTTCACGCCGATCTGTTGTGACCGAGGCATTTGGTAAGCTCACAAGTTCATTACACTGAGGGACGTGGAACAAACTTTAAATAAGTACAAAATTGGCCTAAAATGGCGATCCAAATGACTTTCAAAAGATGTTCATGCCCCCGATTTTCGCGGGACAGTCACGCGAAACAGGTTCAGTTCAAGTGGTCTTGGGACAAGTGACGAACTGAGGGGTCTTCTTAAAGATACAATATCTTACCACATTCGGCGGTTATTTCAGATACCTTTGAAATGTCACCACTTTACAACCACAATAATCTTTTCACGAAATATCATTCGATTTACATGTCACCGCCAGCGAGGTTCGATCCAAAGTGTGGACCAAAAGGTATGAAAACATGGGTTAGATCGGGGAAAGGACGGTTTTGGCAGATTTTGGCCGCGAACCATGCTGAACGGAAATGCCCCCAAAAGCCTTGGCTGTTTTCGGATCGAACCTCAGACAGCATAGACCGGGGTCCTACTCCAAGACAGTACCAGTGTTATACGGGAGAGACTGAAGAGAAGGGGCAGGGTGAAGCACCCTGTGCATTCCCACCGTCGATTCAGGTATGAGGAGAGAAGCACCCGAATCAAGCCGGCTGCTGTCGATCGCCAAAGAATTCGAGAAGTATTAACGCCTATTGAGGGCTATGATGAAACCACGGCGAGCGAATAGTTGATGTAAATTTTGATAGCCTACGGCGAGCCGCCCACCACCATTAGATGGTGGTGGTCACCCCCCACAGGTGATGCGGGTTGGGGCGGACGTGTAGGGATCACAGTGATGATGGTATTTGAAAGACAGCGAGAGAAGTCCTCGGTCATATCTATATGGGGACAAAAGAGTCACGTGACTGCATTCCCACGCACGGACTTATGTTGCCATGGAATGTAGGTTGAACGTTCGGAGCAAGCCCCGCCCCGGCGGGGCTTGGGACAAAAGAGTCCATTTTACATTTTCAAAGAAATGATAATATTTTGAAGTCTGCTATTTAGTTTCAAGAGCTAGGAGGGATCTAACGATGAGCAGAGCCACGAGTAAGTTGTCGGGTCTGCCAAATCATTGGCCGCATACCGCGCCAATTCGAAATGGATGAGCCGATTATCGCGACGATAGCTACTCTCGCCCTCCGTTATACTCAAGAAGCATTGCATCCCGGCCATTTGCTTTGCTTTGTGTATAAGACTTTTACATTTTTTTCTCTACTCGACAAGTTTATGGAAGTGTCATTATATCAGAGTGAAAAGCCTTGACTATGCTACCCCACACAAACCCTGACCAACTACTCTGTATCCGGAGGAAGATCACCATCGCCATCCTCTTCGACAACATCCTCATCTGATGATATTTCACGATCTTCAACAAACTTGGTCCGGTCAGATGCGATGATATCCTCTTCCCATCTGTGGGAACGCGAATGAGCTTCTATCCGGTGTCATAATGCGCCGAGACACTTACTCAACCCATCGTGGATCCTTCCTCTCAGGACCATTGTGTTTCACAAGCTTACGCATTTCCATGTCGAGGCTATCCCAGAAGCCAGTATCAGCACCTTTCTTGTTCTTCTTGGAAGCCAGGGGCTGTGCGATGCGACGCTGTGCAATAAATTGTCAAAAATGTTGTAACCTAATACATGCCGGAGAGACACAAGATTTACCTGCAGCGCAACTGTTGAAAGAATCCCCCCACTGATCACATTTGGCCGTGGCAGCATGTGGAATTCTTGCACGAGTGTGTGGCTGAGGCCTAGATCATGATTAATTGCATATCCTACGGAGCTATGACAAGAGTGAGACAAACTGCATGATATTCGTGAGCATGACATCGCCGTTCGTCATCCAGGCCTTCGCGCGACACGATTTTTTTGACAAGAAAAGCAGACTGCTCAAGTCGAAAGCCTTGGTGGCTCAGGCCACCGAATCCCCGGACCCCAATATCAAAGGAGCCCTGACTCGGTATGTCAACGCCAACGTTGCTGGGGGCTGAACTCATATTTGACGTGTCGCCACATGATGAGCCGGAGTTGAAGATGTTTTCCTGGCTTTGGTTCGGACCAGGTGTAAGCGACTGCGAGTGGAGGTGGGTATGGCTGGACTCGATGGTTTGAGTGTAGTGTACGAGTGGATGCATTGGGTGTGCAAGACATAAGAGATGATGTTGTGAAGCAAAAACAAAAAAAAGGGGGCTGACCGTGTCTCCGGTGGCGCAAAATATGCCCATCCACTTCTCACTGACCACCCGCCATGCACGATAAAGGAATGATCTACGACCTCCCTCTCCGCGACAGCACCAGATACAAACAGAAATTATCCACTGCCTCCCCAATCTCGTATTCCTGAATCAATCCTATCAGACTAGGATCTCGGCGTCAACACGTCCAACACAGAGCTCGTCATTCTGCTTTCGTTTGAAAAGGACATATGCGCCAACTCGTAAGACAAAGCCGTCGTGCAATATTGCGGCAGAGCAACGTCGAATGACCGAAGTGGCAGTCAGTGATCTTGGAGGAGGGTAAAGAGCACCTGACGGGGTGTCATTCCAGTCGACTTCTGTGTTCTTCGCATCAATAGTAAACATCCCTGTTGCATGATCATTAGCAAGGTTCGCCATAGGATAATGCTGGCAGACTTACCATGCTGGCTTCGAGCGACGAGCTTTTGCATGCCCATGAATTTGATGAAAACATTGTCCTTGATTAGCTTGAGGACCTCACGGCCAGCTTGACGGACATGAGATTTGTGATTTGGGGCCCCTTCCAGGTCCATCAATATATATCCACCACTTGCCAGGTGGCGGACGGCGTGCATGTGACTGAACGCATTTGCGATATCGAGGCTCTGAGCGTGTCGGTTAGAATTGATACTCCGTGCTCGGATAACGAAGTTATAAGACTCAAAAGTCTCCGTGGTATATAGAAGAGCGGGGCCAAAGAGGCGGATATGGGGGACGATATGCAAGATGATATGGAATTTCGGCTTATTGAACCATCGGGTGTTCCATAATGCAGTGGCAGCTAGAAAATCGTCGATAGCATTCTGAAAACGTTCCTACATTGTACATTAGGCTTTACTCTCAAATCATATTGTATAACGTACCAGATATGCGTCGAGATCATGATACCCGGCTGGAAGACCAATGGTGCCAGTGCACACAAGGCAAGGCAAGCTTCGTAAGCAGCCTCCGGTATAAGACCATGCAGTACACTTGGCGCAACTTGCAAGATCACACGGAAGTCGCCACCATTCAGAGAGCCTGCGTACTGCACAAAGGTGTGGCCTTTGATGCGTGGAAGGCCCAAGCCCTTTGCATCAAAACTGTTCAGTCGCGCTTTCAGTGTCTCCTTCCCTTCGGCTTTCTGACGGGAGACGGCGTCTCGCCAGAAGTACTTGACGAAGCCGAGTAGTAGAACATGCAGAATTTCGACAGGGGTGTGCGAGCTGGGCTCAAAGTCTTATGACAGGGTGAGCTATGGCAGCATCCAATAGTTTTGGTATACGCACCACCCAAACGAAGACTGGGGCTAATCAGGTCAAGTGGCATAGTATCCCGCATTCTCTGTAGCTCCTGCCTCAGATATGAGTGGCCACGAAGTGATGGGTTCTTTTGCTGTTGTGCTTTGATAGATGCACACGTATTTGCGAGCTGGTCAGCAAAATGCAGGAAGTACTTATCCTTTACCCCACTAGCCGTAGCCATCGCAGCTACAGAGGAAGGTGCCCCATCAAGGATTTTTTCGAGTTGAGATTGCGATTCTGCGCAAGCAGAGGGCTTCGAACGAGGCACTTGAGGCTATTAACGAGATGTAAGCATTTGCTTGATAGCAACGATGGTACATACCTTGAGAAACTGTGAAAGCCGTTGAAACTCGCCAGCATCGCCTGCTGCACGATTGTGCTTGCCGGCACCTTTGACACCACAAACCCGGCAGAAACAAGTCCCGGGTAGTCCAATGTGCGAAGAGAATTCACTTTGCATTGGATTGTCCCCCACCATAGCCAAGATCCATGGGATGAGCATGACCATCTCGTCATGATAGCAGTCATAAGCGAATATTCCCTTGTCGCGTGCCTCTCTATGGTGTGTAGGTAGAGCGGCGATGAGGATAGGGTTTGCGCTGTCCACTGCGCAATCGGCGCAAAGACTTGACCGGACGTTGTGCCCTCAAATGGGCGTGGCGGAAGCTTGTCTGAGGTGCAGCGCCCTAAATGATTATAGCTCAGCCATAGACATAGTAATTAGTTCGGCGAAGAGCTTACCTGTCTTGAGCTAGTCCCTGTCATCCAAGCCAAGGTAATGAGTGGTAGTGTTTGAACCACACATCAGATTGAGGGGGTCCGTTCCGGCAGTACGCCAATCCGCAGGGCTAAACGAAAAGAGTGTGGATTGCGTGTCAGTGGAGCCGGCTGTGGTAGTTGGTAAATTGGGCTGCATTGATAGAGGCTGGGTGTTGAACAGCCCGCCACTGAGGAGGTGCCGTATGCGATTTCCCTGTGCAAAAGCTTTTGCGATGTCTCGCGAGGGTGCATGTCGATTAGAGTGCATACATTTTGCACGAATTATTGCATTGAAGGACTCGAAGGCCTCGGTGGCAGAAAGAATGGCAGGCCCGAATCGTCGGATGTGCTCAGTGATGTGAAGGAAAATGTGGAACTTCGGCTTGTTAATCCAGCGAACGCTCCACCGCATAGCACAGAGAAGGAAATTTTTATCTCAATGTCAAGAAGATCCTGATATAAACGTAAGAAAGGTGCGAGCTCAGTAAAAGTAAGCATGGCTTACACAATGAGCATTGATGTTCTCGATTTCGGGTTGCCATATGAGTGGGATGAGTTTGGATAGAGCAACCCAAGTCTCGAGGCAGTCCTTCGGCACAAGATCATAAGCCACAAATGGGGCAGCTTGAGCGATTGCGCGGAAGTCTTGGCCTGTCAAGGAAGTACAGTATTGGACAAGAGTCTGGCCCGCCAACGGAGAAATGCCCAACCCCGACACATCAAAGGAGGATAGGCGTGTGGCATGAAGCTCCTTCTTCTCTGCGTTGCTGCCGAGTTGGTTTTGAACAAGATCCCGCCAGAGATACTTGACGAACCCCAGAAGAATCACATGGAGGATTTCGACAGGGGTATCAGAGTGCGCATCAAGGCCTATCGTTTGAACATGAGCATTACAGCATCCGACAAAGGTTGTAGTTACATACCTTTAATCCGTAGAGCAGGGTTAGTGATGACAGGTGGGAGGTCCTCTAGTGCCGCATCGAGTTTCTCTTGTTTCTTGGCCTTTCCTCGAGCACTCTTGTACGATTTGAAGAGCTTTTCAAGAAAATGAAGCTGGTGGGCGTCCTTGATGCCAGGCGCTGTACGCATGTCCTTGCAGCGTGTCCGTGAATCAAGAGCCGATGCCTCAACAAACTGTGCCTCGAGTGCCGCCGCTGTTTCTTCTTTATGGCGCGGTTGACCAATCTGTGAGCAGTCAGCCGGCAGCACAAAGAGATCGAACCGAATACGAGCCTTGATGAAGTCCTTTGCACGCCGGTAAAGCATTTGCATGGTCTCCATTTTCTTCTTCTTTGACACCTTTGGCTTGCTTGCCGCTGAGCTGCCAGCGCCTTGCGAATCCTCTGCAGGCAAGTCTCTTAACCCATCACTCTCAGCTGCCGAATCTGCCTCGCTGACGCCCGATTGGCTGTGGCGCGGGCTGGCTGTGTGCTGGGGTTGTATTTCCCCTTCGTCGTTGCCATCAGGGCCTTTCACCCAGCAAGTCCGACAAAAAAACTTCCCCCTGAGCCCGATGTGGCTTGCAAATTCACTCTGCATCGGATTGTTGCAATCCCATGCCCAAATTCCATCTGTCTGGCATTTTCTATCGGAAGAACCGCATTTAGTAAGGAAATACACTGTCAATCGGAAGGTACATACTCGAGCTGCTCTAAGATTCCATCAAGCATCTCCAGCGGCGGTGCGAATTTGAAGTGCATAGGAAATGAATGTTATATTCTTTTAGTGACTCTGTGCGGGGCAGTCCAGCTGGCGTGAACAAAAAGCTATTATGCCCGTTCCACTTTTTGGGCATGTGCCCAGACGTATCATCGCAGTACAGCCACATGGGAAAGGCCACGGTGCGGTGGCCCTTTGCCGGTGCACGCCACCGATTCCCAATTATGGGGTTCGTATGAGTCCACGCTCTCCGTGAATCCGTTGCAGGGTTATATACATCTGTAAATTTTATTTCAGCACAAATGACGAAGGCAAAAGAATCGAATACTTACCAATTATCTTTGAGGGATGAGGTATCCCATAGAGCACCTCCGCGTCGTCAGAGAGATCAGGAAAGGTCTTGAGGAATTCTGCAAGAGGACCAGTATAGTTGTCGCACTCGATGACACACCAGCCTTCTCCCCAGTCTGCAGACACTGTCTGCATTCGCCAGCATCTTGCGAAGAGGACCTCACCAACTGCAAACCAGCGGACGGGAATGCAGATGGTTCCATCGCGCAGCATAGCGGGCTCGTGGACGTAAAAGTCCTGGTAAGCGCCCGCCGTTCCCAGACGTGCCATCGGAGTCAGCTCATCATTTGAAACCTCGTGCAACCAGCGCTCTGACTGTCGCGCCTCTGATCTCTTGACACCGGTATCCTCAGGGTAAAAGCTGAGGTGAGGCCTTACTTTCGGATTGGCCATTTCCTGTGAGACGTCACCAAGTTAGTATATCGGTTGTGCCAGTCATCTGAAATGCGTACCTGGGCGATGATCTGCGCAAGACTATTGACATAGTATGTATGTCCGAGAGCACCTTTGTATTTGATGCTATCGACCCCACATATCTTTTGCAGCCTCTCGTTGAGAGCCTGCATGGTCTTCACGCCAGGCACTTCGTCAACATCATTGACCTGCAGCAACCAGAGGAAAAGATCGAGTTGGCGGTGAGAGAATACAGATCTCGGAAGGTGCATGAGAATGTCGAGTGTGCAGGTCTAGTAGCGTATTTCTGATTAATTTATTTCATTGGACAGCAGCTGTATGACTCACAACCCTGTCCCGCCACGGAAACCACTTAGAATTTGGATCATTTGGATCGTCAGCACGTGCTCGCTTTTCGCAGGCTCTTTGAGGAGCATCAGGTGCTTTAAGGTGGGTAAATCATCAGAACAGAAAGGGAATATGCGATGTTAACTTACTTCGAGGTCTGCTCTCATACATCGGCGCATCACCCATGTCTGATCTCTCGTCCCCGGAGCCATCGATTGAGAGATCGCCAAAGTGATCTAACAGCGACTTTGCCAGCTGAGCAACTGCTTCTTCCTCTTGGGATCGGTTGAAATAGGCCCTTTCCGTTGCTTCAAATACTCCCCAGTCAGCGATAGGGTTGTCAAGAAAGCTCGCCTGCGGCGACGGTGGTGGGGATTGGTCAGTGGGCCGCACGCCCGCTAGTGAACCAAGAAGATTTCTGGTGCCGCTGTCCACCAAGTTCATGGCAAAGGTGAGCTCCGGGGTGGTAAACGAAGACTGTGCACCCGCGACGGCCGCCCATTCGTCCTTGCGCTCTTTCTCAAGAAGTGCCTTGTGCAATATGGCGACACGAGCGACGAGCGCGGCGGTGATGTCCTCGTGCGCCTGGCGGTTGTGCGTCTGAAGCGCGCGGTGCAAGTTCGAGATCGGCAGCGGCCCCGTCGACAGGCGGCGTGCGCGCACTGCGTCTTTGGGCATGGGCGGTATCGCGGGCACAGCCGTGGCCGATCGTGCAGGCGCCAGCGGGTCTCCCGTCGACAGGGGCCTGAACGAGGGCACGGGCGATCTCGTCGCGCTGCGCCGCGCCTGTGCCTCGCGGAACGCCGCGACGCTTATCCGCAGGGTGGCGTCCGAGCCATTGCTGTCGCCCCGCGGCCGCGTCCGCGCGGGGGGCACCACGTCGTCCGTGGAATTGAGGCTGAGTGCGGAGGTAGAGCGCGCGGGGTGCTGTGAGAGCGAGGGCGACGGGGGGCGCACATGCCGGAAAGCTTTGAGGTTTAAGGGCTCGGCGGGGGGCGGGGATGGCAGCGTGGGCTCCGTTGGCTTCAACTTGGTGCGCTCGCGCGCCCATGAGAGCAGGCCCGTCTTCTCCCTTTTTGGCGTCTTGGGCGGCGGCGGCTCCTTGTGCAGCTTCCCCGTGTCGTTGGGCGGGGGTTGGCCCTGTTGGGCGGGCGCGGGGCGTCGTCGAGTCTGGGGGCGGCAACGGCGGCGACGCCTGCGTGGGACTGGGAGGCGTAGTGGGACGTGCTCACGCGAGCAGAAAATGATGAACGTGGGTCGCTGGGTGTGGGGAACATGTGGGGTGAGATGAGGGCGAAGGTGGCGGGGTGCGCGCGTGCGGAAAGGCTTTGCGGTTAAAGGACTGGGCAGCGCGCGTTCTTGCGGGCACCGAATTGACAACGTCGACGGAGACAGGGTGCGGAGCCATCAGTGGGCACAAACTCAGGCTCTACGTCGAGATTTGCTGGCCCTACTCGTCAGCCGAGCCTTGCACAGAGCACGGAGACTTTGTAGGGCTGCAAATGTAATCGAGGTAGCCCCGAACGAGCTAGAGGTAGCCACGAACGAGCTGCTTGCTGTCGGGCGTGACTGTGAATACCGTGGTGCACTCTGAGGCTTGGATGTCCTTCTTGCACGACGAACAGCTCTATGTTGACTCTGCTGCACACCATGGGGCCCTGGCAACAAGAGCATGCGAGGTTATTCCTACACGGCAGCCCACTGCAGCAGTGGAGAGACTCTGGTTGCATCTACGTGTCGGGTGGGCGCTGTGAAGGGTCATGCGGGTCAGGGTTGGCCTGAACCACGTCGCAGGAGTCGGACCTGCGACTGCATAACAGGAGTGTATGGGGGCAGCCGCGACAATCACATTGCTTAGGTTCCACGAAGATGCATTGCCAGTGAAGGGCAAGAGCGAACAGGAAGAACGGGAGCGAGTCTTTGGGTCTATGAATCATGGGTACTGTATTGATAACAATCAGAGAGTTTCTCAGAGCGAAGGGGTGCAAGACTCACACTGAAGCAATGAGCTACGGCTGATGGCGCACATGCTCTATAGTGGCTTACGCGCGTGGCGAGTGCGTAAAAAACCTGCCAGCGAGTGTTTCTGCATCATGTTGGTGAGGGTGTGTGTTGCGGTTTCTAGCGCGAGGCTGCGCAGACATTGGCTTGCTGAGTTGAAGCAGCCCAGGGGCTCTTCAGAGAGAACCTTCGCCACGCAGAGTCGGGTTGGACCCACGCATGGTTTCAGGTGATGTCTGTGGCTAGACAAATGGCAGCGAGGGATTGGGGAGAGGGTGGGACGAACTTGAGGCCTCATGCTGAATTCGGTTGTAAACGGCTACAGGATCAAAATTCAAAATTTGGGTTTTCCGAGATTTCGGGGACGGAACAGGACGGAACCCCGGCGGAGGGGCTATTATGAGGACCCCTGATTATGTGCCTTGAGGTCTGTCCAAAAATCGGACAAATTTTGGCTGGAATCGCAAAACAGCCTGTCCAGGAATCGGACAAATAGCGCCCAGGTGGTGGGGGCCTGTCCATAGATCGGACAAATTGCGAGCCCCAATATGGCTGGGTGGTGAAGTGGTCGGAGACTGTGGTCCATGTGACTTGAGGCACTCGAAGGTCGCGAGTTCGATTCTGTTTTGATTTTTATTTTTTGTTTATTTGTTTACTGCATTTTTACCGCATTTTGTTGCCTCCACTATCATACACAACATCTCTACCAACCTCCCTCTGCTTCACGCGCTGGTCAGTGCTCCCGGCATGGCCGAAATCCATGATCTCGTCAACCCGCCGACATTCCACAAACATGAATGGATTGGATGCAACAAAATTTACTCGCTAAAGACTCTCCCCTATTTTGTGGTGGAAGCATGCAGCCAGGCCCTCCTCATTCCATTGCACAAGAGACATCACTTCCCACCCCACGACATCACTGCCCTCGATCTACTCAAGAAAAAATTGCCTTTGCAATCATCAGACCTCAATACTGTCAAACCGGAGGCTTGGTTCAGCACGGATGCGCCAAACAGTAACCTGGACTTCTTGCTCACCCGAAAGATCCCCAGTGATCACGTCATCAGAGAGCTCAACAAGATAGCTGCGCAGAAATGGTTGGATGGGGCCCAGTCAATCGTGGACCATCGCGTCAATGACAGCCAGGATAGGCTGCCGTTGTGGATATTGTCATATTGGAAGGAGATGAGCGCCGTTGTAAAAGGCAAAGCAAGCTGGGCGAGAGCAGAGAGAATCCTTTCAGTGGGTCCAGAAACAGTCACGGCCGCGCAGAGCGAAGCTGTAACTGAGGTATTCGCAAATGCGCATGCATTCCTGGATCAGTTGGGATGGAATACACCGGAGTTCACGAAGCTACTGGGAGATGGTTGGTTAAACACTGGCCTAATGCAGATGATGATTGCAGAGCTTTCCGCTCGCGCCAAACTCAACGCCAAGATTTCCGCCAACACAATCATCGCAGGTCCTCATTTTGCCGATGCGATGATCTCAGCTTCGGCCAGAGAGCTACCATATGGTAGAAAGACCACGTCACTGCTATCTCGTTATGAAAAGGACATCAAGGATTCAAAGAAGGAAAAACTATACTTCCCTGCGCACGTTAACGAGAACCATTGGATCACTGTTCATGGAATCCCGAGCCTAATTCGAGATCTTGCGAAAGGTGTCAGATCCTGCAGATATCCGATAAGGATGCAACTCACTTAGCTCGAGATATTGCATGTGGACAGAGTGAACAAGGGTGAACGCTAGACGTAAGACGTGAGCAGGAGCTCGCACGTGGTAGTATACGCGCAGCACTCACGTTTTTGTATCAGTCTCGCTGAACCTTCAAAAGGACCGTTAGTGTGTTGTCATTTTACGCGCATCGTGCCTTGCCAGAGAAATTGACGCGCTGCGACGCGCCCGCCGCGCCGTAGCAGAACCCAATCATAATCCATCCTCCTCCACCTCCTCATGCCTGGAACCTTGCTCGAACTCGCTCGTAGATGTAAAGGTGAAACCATACTTTGGGATTCCAAGGCGGTCAGCAGCTGTAGAGGCATATCGACATTGATAGATACGTAGCACGAGCGGTAGCACGAAAATTGCATCATATCAGAGGGAGAGTTGAGGCAGAGCATTGAGACGAGATCATTGGGGGATGTACTAGGGCTTGAGGCCAGGACGAAGGCAGGCCTGCTGTGAGCGATGTGGTGGTTAGGGCCAAGGGTTGCGGAACCCAAAATCGGACTTGTGAAAATTCGCAATGAATCGATCGCAACCGTGACGTGAGTCGTGGTAAACCGCTGCGTTTATTTGGTCGTAATCACTCCGTAGAACTATTAATTCGGCGATTATTCGACAAAAGCACCAGATAAGTTCGATCGCTAATTTTGGCCAAAGTCCGGTGTAGATCGATCTATTCATGCCGAAAAGTCGAAAATCTGAGTTCGAATTTTGTAGCCGTTTACAACCTTTTCGGAAAACAGTAACTGTGTGGCCGCATGGTGATCCAATCGGTTACGAAATCGAACTTTGCATTGACATCTCTCAAAATATGGGTACCTACAACTAGTCCGGCTCCCAAAACTCCCCCTCGTCACCCTTCGAATAGGCAGGCCACTTGATTCCGTGAGCCGTGAGCTTTTTCTGGAGCTTGTCGCCGTAAACTGAGTTCCACTTGGCTTTCTTGCGGGCGATATCTGCATACAACCATGCCTCGTCCTTGGACGTTTCGATCGTGTTCACCTCGTCGTTCACCATTTCGCGAGTGAGCATCACCAGGTCGTACTCGCGAGATGTGACCTTCAGCCACATCGCTTTGTTGTCGGGCCTTGGTATCAATGCTTTGGCCAGTGTCTCCTACGGCGCAGGCGACCATCGCTTCGGAGGGCCATGAGTGGGACATAACTTCGGAGGGCCATGGATGGGACATAGCTTCGCAGGTGAATCTACCTTAGCATTAATATCATTTGCCACCAAATGCCAACTAGTTGACTTACCGGGCGTCATCAATCCATTGACGTACTGACTGTCGGTGACTTGGCTATCCAATGCACTTCCATTAAACAATCTGAAGTTTTTCGTGAGTTGCAATGATACAGCACTGTAGATATAGTGACTGACGCTGATGTGGTAATAGCAGCAGTCACTGCCATCAGACGCCTGGGTCTCATCTGAGGATAGATCGGCGAGGGAGGGATCCTGTGGATAGGGGGTCAAGGTGAGCTATAATCTATTGGTTATCTCATATAATAGGGCTCACCGGATATCATATCTTGGTTTAGTTGGAGTCTTTATGTTGTAGATGCTGTACGTCTATGAGAGGTGGGAGAATATGAGGTTGCGGAGAGGAACAAAAAAGGGGCTGATCTTGATTGTCGCAGGCAAGATCGGCCCATGCCCATGCGTTCTTATACCCGCCCAGACGCGTTGCGCGTCGCGTCCCCTCGTGCTTCTGTTGATCGTGAATCAACAGACCTCATATCCCACGGTCGATTCTGGATAAATAGCTGAGTTCCTTCTCTTATAAAAGGGAGTCAGAACCGATCTCATCTTGTCTCTCAGGACCCACTATGGCTACCTTTACATTTCCGGAGAGCACTCCTGCCCCTCAGACCCCACTTGCGCAGACGGCCTTCATGCGTGACACCACTCCTTCACACAATCTGTTCAATCCTCGCACACCCTCTCTCTTGCCAGTGGTATTCGAACCCCTCCTGATCGATACTCTCGCGCATGATTTCAAGGTCGACCCTATCTTGCGTGCAAATATGCATGCGTTTGTAAAAGTATGTCTTTTGATGTTGTCTTCGTGCCTGTTTATCCATGCATATTCTTAGATGGGTCGAGCGGATGTAGTCTCTCCTAGACATACTACAAATGACTCGTTCCTCGTCTGTAGAGCGGATGGCCAACTCGGCAAAACGGACGTCATCACCCTGTTGAACAGACCCCATGACGTCACATGTCACATGAGCGCTTATTCAGCGCTAGCACCGGATACTGGATGTTCAAGTACATTCCGGAGGGCTTACTCAGTAGCTCACCAGAGCTTTACATATATAGTATTATACTTCGTAGTAGTATATATACCAGCTTGTACCTACGCATTGATACAAGCCTCCTACCAAGAGCACTCATTGTGAATAACACAAGAGCCTTAACAGGTGAGCTGTGTAGCGCTCTAGCCGGCTGCTCCAACACACCCGGCTCTATATGTTGACTGCAACTTTTGCTGACATGTCAGAGCGTCACCGACTCGCCGCTGATAAAGAGTCTGCGATCTCAAGGGGTTGTACCAGGACGTAGTGACGCAGTTTTCCGGGTTGTATATCGCGACCCTGAAAACTGTGTCACAATGTCTTGGTCCAAACCCGGGAGATCGACGGACGACTCAGTAACTTAGATTAGATAGGGCTCGTCCATGCGCACTGAACATCACGTGATTGTGACTGCCTGTGACCAAGAGACTTATCTGGCGGTGGCGTCGACCCCGCAGTGCGACAAGGTCTACTCACGGCCACACCACAATTCTTATATACATAGGATGGGATAAAAGATTGTAATACTGCATTAAAAGAACAAAATTGTCGCTCAAAACACAAGTAGCATCCAATAATTGCTTCTGCGAGTCCATTTTCTAGCTATTTGGCACAGTATAGAGATGATATAATGCATTGAGCCATACATAGAGATAGTCCGGCTGGTGTCTTATACAATCACATCATTTATTGGGTGCCACATGTCTGACAACGATTGCTTTGCGAACGGGATGCAAAGATCATCGCGACGCCACAGCAGGACACTACGGAAACAAGAGGCTGTACGAGCCCGAAGCCTTCCAGCCAATGAAAAGACCTCGCGCAGAGGTCGGCGAGAGCGCTCGTGGGGAGACTTATCTCGGCACCTCGGCAACTAGTCGCAGCTCCTCGTCAACGTCAACCCCTCCCCCGCCCGCGAGTGTCCTCATAATCGGGGGTGTTCACACCCTGAAAGGCCCTCATGAGATGTTTACCACTGTGCTCAACCTTCTTCCCGACTCGGTCCACCATCTCGTGTCGGATGTCCATGCGATCACAGACCTCGGCTCCGGCAACTTTCGAGTGGAGTTCTATGGAATGCGCAGCGCTCAAACCATCGTAAACGCATTCACCGCAACGCCGCCGGTGGAGCTGACAGCGGCGGGTGTCTCGATTCGATCCCTATCTGCTCGTGAGGAGGGTGCTTGGAGTCTGTCCAACTCGGGAAAAGCCTGAGGGTCGGGAGCTGGTTACAAAATGTCTCGGAAAATGATCTTTCTTATTTCTCTTCTACGCGCCTTGGGGACTCTCCCCTTTCTTCTACCCAAAATTATGTTGATCCTACTGTCCCGTCACAAGATCTGATTACATATACTTTCCTTCAAAATTTATCGTTGCTGAACTCCTCGTTTATGAGTATGTGTGCCCCCGACACTATGCCTACTCGCCTCGTCGAAACTCAAAGACTCAAGATCATCTCCTGGAACATTCACGGGAATCTTCCCATCCTGCTCACCGACCCGAAATTCTGCGATCTGCTTTTCTCTCATGATATATGTCTCATTCAGGAAACCCATCTGGTAGATGGTTTTGAAGACACTCTGATTATACCTCAAGATTTTACTATGTTTACCCGTTCACGTCGCTACAGGGATGACATGGCCAGGCCCGGAGGAGGGGTGGCTATCTTTTCTCGCACAATTCTTGACCTTACGCTTCGGGAAGACCTCTCACAGAATGCCCCTGACATTCTTGTTGCCGAAATGGAGGGGCTGCGCCTCGTCTGCTGCTACACTCCGCCGACAACCTCCCCGTGGAGGAACTGGGCTACCACTGATCCATGGAAATCAACAATGGACACAGTTACGCTTTTGTGCGAGACTGCCGGGGATGTACCAGTTCTCCTAGCCGGTGATCTTAATGCTCGCACCGGTCATTTACAAAACAAAGATATGGAAGACCTCCCTCGTCTCTCCTCCGACTCGAAAGCAGACACACGTGGCAGGGAATTGGTGCGGTTGACAAACCGGTGCGGCCTCGTCATACTCAATGGCACTAGACAAGAGCTGAACGTGCCGGGTGACTGCACATCGTTTCAACCTGGCGGCTCATCAGTGATAGACTACACGGCTCTCTCATTATCACTACTAGGGCACCATCCGTCGCTTTCCGTACTTACCGATGGCCGTGAGTGGTCGGATCATTGTGCATTGTCACTGTCGCTGCTTTGGGACTGGTCTAGTGACCGTGCTAGGTCCTCTGCGGAGCATCAGGGGAAGGCATGTTCGAGGACGAGGAGCCTCACGACCGTGCCAAATGAGCTGGATCTCAGGGCTGAAGAACTGCTGCGCGCAACACGCAGCCGAAGCCTTCAAGATGACATACGGGACCTCTATGGTCCTGTCCACTGCGGCGTATTACTGCCTCTGGATGTCCACACTCATGCCATTTGTCTAAACGCGGGCACTACAAATGCATCTGCAGGCGCGGGCATTTACTGGTATCATAACGACAAGAGGAACATCGCCATTCGAGCGTCAGGGGATCAGACTGTCAACAGAGCCGCACTTTATGCTGTTCTGTATGCGGTCACTGGCGCCGCAGCCACTCAAGCTTTGCGGGTACACACGCGGTCGACATATGCCATCCGTCTGATATGCTTTGAGGCGCCGAAGAAGGCTAGACTAGGATGGAGCTGTCCTAATGGTGATATACTGAAGGATCTGCAACGTGTCATTCTTAATCGACGTGCGCCACTTGAACTGGTCTGGACTGATACGGGATGCTCAAATGCGCTTTACCATGGCGCTGAAGCTCTCGCCTCTGCAGGTGCCAGGATCTGTGGAATGCTTATCTCTCTGACTTCTCTCCTCCCGACAGTGCCGACGATGTCACGCTGGGGGGACGGTCCGTAGCACACCTGGAGCAGGCAGATGATATGGCTATCTTCTCAACAACTGTCGAAGGGCTACAACGAAAACTTGACTACCTGTGGCAGTATTGTGCCACGAACTTCATTCTCATTAATATCGGGAAGACTAAGATGATGCTTCAAGGCCACGTCACGGCATTCTCGACTCCGAGACCGGTTTTCACATTACATGGCTCGTCAATCGAGTACTGCTCCGACTACACATACGTTGGTATGACATTCACGTCAACATCGACGGCTGGGGCGCGAATGTTCGAGAAACACTACGAAATCAAATCGAAGAAGGCTCATAGTGTGGCTACCGTTACATTTCAGATGGAATCGTACATAGGTGCTCTGCCGCCTCTCGAGGGAAAACGCCTATACACAGCAAGAGTGGACCCTCACCTTATATCAGGGGCAGAGGTGTGTCCCGACTCCACGCTGGCGCTGCTTCAACCACTACAGCAGGTGCAGCATACATTTCTACAGCAGCTGTTGGGCCTCAACCCACGTAGCATGAGAGCCTTTCTTTTCTCGGAGACAGGTCTGTTGCCGCTGGCTTATAGGCGGCTATTGCTGGTACTTCGATATCTCACTTACTTATTTGAACTTCCGGCTCAGCATCTTGCTGCCTGTGCGTGGCGCGAATGTCTCCAATTGTTCAACCTCGGGAAGCGATGCTGGCTACGGGACCTGGTCACTGCCCTGGATCGAGTGACGCCGGATGGCGCGAAGTTAGACACGAACTCCATCACTGGCGAAGATATCAAAAGGGTGGCCGATCTGATCACGGCACGAGCAGCGGCGCATGTCGACGAAGCGATCAGTGTATCCTCTAAGGGATGGCTACTAGCGGCACGCATTCAACTCACTCCGCCCCACCGTCACACTGCAATAGCGTTTCGCTCCTATCTGACGAACCATATTACAAAGCATAGGAAAGCTCTCACGTCCATTCTAATGGCGGAACATCCTCTGGCGGAGGCTAGACTGAGATATGCAGAGAGGGACCGCCCTGCGGTGCCGCGTCACCTCAGACGATGCCGCTTCTGTCTGACGGCTGTGGAGGACCCCATTCATGCTCTCTTCGAATGCGAGGGATCGGACACCTTGGTTGCGTTGCGGTGTACGTTCTGGCAGCAGTGCGCAGAGGACGGTGATCCGCACGAGCTACGTAACAGCGCGCTGCCTGCCGTGGAGGCGCTACATGCGCTCTTAACGTCCAAGAAACTGCAGAGGAAATTAGCATGGTTTGTGTACGAGACGTTGGAAATTTTTCAAAGCAAAGACATGCTCACTCCTGACCCTGCCTCGTGTGTGGCGCTCCCCGAGGACACACCCGCTAAAGCCTTCAGGCGATCCAAGGATGCCCTGCTCTGACTCTGACTCTCGTCTCGTGCTCGAACTACACTATCCAGCCCCTGCTACACCACCCCCGTCCCTCGGTTTTTCCCACTGGGTTTTTTCATCGAGGGGCATAATCCGGCTTGGGTTTGTCCCCGTTTGGTCATCGCTTTCGAACACGGGAGTGCTGAAATACAGTAGAATACGTACTTACTCACCGATGCACTCGTTAGCGATGGGGGACAGGTTAATTAGTAAAGGAGGATCGGTCGCCAACAGATAGTATAGATTTGTACTTAGTGTTAGATATGGGCGTTCCGTAACGGGACATCACCAGAATAAAACCACCACCACCACAGGGGTCCGAGAAGACGCCATCCCTTGGTACTACTACCGGCCCCCCTTTTGACGAGAATTTCAAGTTTGACTCATAACACTTTCCTCGTTGCACAGTTAATCTTCGGACATATCTAGATCGAAGGGCATTTACTGAAACCATATGACCATGAATTTTCTGTATTTTAGTCGGCGCAGTGGATGACTTCCGAGCTGCAAAAGCAATTTAGGACCACTTTTTGACGAGCGTCACGGCGTCGTCACACGGGGCCGCGCTCAGATTTTCGAACTCCGACAGACGGCAACACTGCCCATGGGCGCGCATTAGAGAGTATTTGTTTTCACTTTTTTGATTATGTTTTGGTGCTCCAACAATTCAGTTCAATTCAGTTAACAGACAAAACGTAAGCAAAAAAGTGCAAACAAATACACTCTATTCCTGTGGCAAGTCGACGCGGTGGCAGTCGGAGATTGAATTTTTTCACGCTTGTCACGCTGGCTGGTGCATCCTCCCGTGTCTCATCATGCGCATTCCACATCAGTCAGGTAGTTATCGGGTCTTGCGATATGGTAGTAAATGACCCTTAGAGCAGCTCCAATTATTATTTTAACTAAATTCAACAACCTCGTTGTTTCCGAATGTGATTTGCGCAGAACAGCTGATTTCAATGTGTCAATGTGTTCTATGCATCATACAGAAGAAATATAAAATCGTGAAAAAATCACAGCCATATTCTAAATCGGTATACCATCCCATGAAAAAAGATTGAGGCCAATCGATGAGGGAATGAGCTCGCAGGACCCGCTCGTCAAAAGGTGGTCCAAAATCAAAAGGGGGGCCGGTAGTAGTACTCCGGGGTTGGTGAAAGCTCCGGAGTCCACCTACTGTGCGCTTGTGCTGATGTGGGTGTGCAATTGTGCGGGTGCAGCGCGGATGCGATATCTCATCGAACGCTTGACTGTGAATGCGCCATTGAATGACCCGGTCTTGATGGTCAATGAGCAATTATGTCGCCGTATCATTATGAACCAATCGGCATACCTGCTCGTCCGTTGTTTCTACATCGCATCGGTCCCACTCAACAGTGGCAGACACGGCAGCACCGCGCCTCGACAGTAGATCACTCTTCAGATCCTCCCGCTGCCAAGCCTCGTCGCTGACCTTGATCTGAACTGACGATGCAAACGTCGACTGAAATGCCTGCTCGAGACCTTTGTCTGAATCCGCACTGTACAGCGCAGTAATCTTGTTCTGAGCCCATGATTTACGATCTGGGGAGGTCGACATGATTTGGATGGCGGTTAGGGCAGGGGATGGGAAAGGGCAGAGTGGGCAGCAAATGGATAATGTGCAGATGGCTGTCAGTGTCAGTGACATAAGTACTAGTTACACGCAGCACTTTGATCGCATATGGACGCTGCCACTGGCTGGTGCTTATGGCGTCATGCGAGTCTGATAATCCGCTTGCATTATTACAGCAAACGGCAGACTGATAGTCGCTTTCACGTTTTGAATTTTGTTTGCACACACCTGACCTAGCTAACATGTGATCCTGAATTTCCTCTCAATTTCCTGGAAGTTGTGGTAGATGTTCGACAAATATAGGAAAAGGTGGCGCTATATGGCATCAGGTGACGTGGGACTGAATCGAATTGAAAATTCAAGGCGACTATCAGTCTGCCGTTTGCTGTAAGGTCCGTATGGATCCACGAGGGCCCCTGCAGATCCCGAAATGCACGAGGCATGAAAGATATGTACTCGAGTACATATACTCAAAGTGAGATTATGGTCTTCGGAATGATTCCCCACCCTCGATGGAGTTAGCCCTCAGAACGCCGGGCGGAGAAACTACACGAACTGGTCACGGTAATTCGTCGCATCGATCGTAATTCGCTGCGGGCTTATATAGTATCGGGCATATGATCGCCAGCACATTGTGCTCAGTGCTTCGGGCCCTGTGAGAGGAAAACTTGAGCGGTGCAACTTGAAGTGAGTGTCGTTGACTGGCGTGGTTAGGCGTCCTTCCTAGAATAAGAATGCCAGTGTTGCTTCTGTAGCTTGTGTTAAAGGTCATTTATTCGGTCAGTGAATGTATGTAGTATAGACAGTTTGAAATCCCGGACGAAGAACACGTAAAACTTGCATTAAATCACTGGTGGTTAAACTGTGGCGCGCGTTTATAAAACATCTGGGCTTGTCGATATATTTGGAGTTCGGGTGGCACGAACTTCAACACATACTTTGAGTCTCTTTATTCCACGAAACACCCGACAAACTTACCTCGATAATTTCAATTTCCTAGGCGGCGTCCAAGTCCAGCCACTTGTTTAAATCAGACCAAATCTCCTCTTGCTTGGCCTTCCATTCATCTCGCACACTCTCAATACACTGACCACAAACCCCTCCGCCGGCTCCGCCGCCCAATCCGCATTTCACAGACAATTTAACCCTTCTCTGGCTAAGCCACCTTGGTATACTAATTTCTCCCACTGGGAGAAATTAGTATACCAAGGTGGCAGGCGGCTTTTGTCGAGGCGAGTGATTCACATGCATCTCTACCCCCTGCCTTGCGGGAAGGGCAGCTAGCCAACGTGGCTGGGAGGATTGTCGCGTCGTCCCAAGCATTCAGTAGCTTGACTCGAGCGCTCGGAGTCAGCAAGTATACTTCGCTGGATGGCAGCGGCATAGGTTTGCTCTTTTCATCAGCATCAACAAGGTCTTGGTCCAAACCCGGCTGTGTGAGTAGGCTGCAGTACGCCCGTTTCAATATACCAGTTGGAAGGCCGAATTCCTTGTGTAACAGTCTCTGCTAGTTACTCACCAAAATATAATTGGACAAAGGGTGTGAATAGATCGATAGTGATAGAGATAGATCAAGACTGCTTGAGAGAGCTGAGACCTTAGTCTTTAACAAAGTGAATTAGACTGGGGAATCTCCCTGCAGTCGTGCCTCTATATATACATGATGCTATGCGCTATATCCTATGTGTCCAAATGGAATAACTGCGACAGTGTGTGCTCATATCAAGAGCTGGACCAATGGCAATAATCCCTGCTATCTAATGCCCATGCGGAAGCGTCAAGTGACCAAGATACGACGCGAGTATGATGCGGAGTATCTCCTTGATTGATCCATGATCCCCAAGGTATAACCGAGGTATCTAATCTAATGATCAATAGATCCGATGGTGGACTGGTATGTGCCGGTTAAGCCTAAGGCGGCGACTCAGCCCAGAGGCCCTAAGACTGGCGCCAACCCCACCACCCCTTCGTCTGCGCCCTCACCCAGCCTCGCGATTAGCAACACCTCTGCAGTCAAGGAGGCTGCGAAGCTCCGTGCGCCGGACTATGGAAATCTGAAGCAGCTCGCAGCCCAGCTCGAGGCCAGCCTCGAGAAACTGCTAGAGCGTGTCACAGCCCTCGAAGGTGCCGCCCGCAACGACCCCACTCTCGAAACCCAACTGAAAGCGATCAAAAACCTGGCTGGGGATCTCTTCCACTCCAGTGAGAACCGCACCTCCGAGAATCTCGCCCGTCTCACTGCCAGCATTGACGCACTCGCTGGTCGCGTACAGGAGCTAGAGAACGCGCCAGACTCGGAGGCGGATGTGGAGGGTCTCACTACGCGAGTGCTCGCAGTTGAACAGCGAGTACTCACAAATGAACGGGCACAGAACGAGACCCGTGAGCATGTCAATAACCTCCAGGCCTTCTTCACTGCGGAGATTGCGGACGTCCGCAAGATGGTGTCAATCACAACTGAAAAACGTGCCGTGTCCAGCCTCCATGCACGCATTGACGGTGTCGAAGCTGATCTACGCAAGGGCTCACGTCTTCCGAGCGCACCTCCCCCACCACAAACCACGCCACTCGCCCCCGCCCCCACTGTGTATAGGGGTCCCACTGCCGGCTCCAACGCCGCTGCTCACGCTCCACGCACTGAGACCCTACGTGCGCAAGGCAAACGCCCGGCTGGAGATATGGAGAGAGCAGTCGCCCCAAAACGTGCGCGTCAGGAGAATGCAGTAGCGGGGACCAGCAACCAGTCCTCGTTGGCCGCAGACAGCTTTCCCCTGGATTTGCTACACAGTCTGCCAGCGGACACTCTGCGCGCACTCCGCGAGGGGATTAACGGCTGCCTTGAGAGCCAAAAAAATTGATTAGGGTCGGCCCTGCTCAACAACGCCACTGTGGCGATACATCTTCTCGGTCTCTACCGTCAGAATCTGTGTTAAATGATAATGTAGACTCGGATATAAGTGCCAATGTGAATATATCCTCATCTCCCATCACGAAAATGCTCCGTATCGTCTCCTGGAACGTTCACGGCCATCTGGCCGTACAGTTGACCGACCCTGAATTTATCTCTTTCCTCCTAAAATATGATGTGTGCTTACTTCAGGAAACCCACCTCCTGCCAGATCAGGAGGACACTCTTTTGCTGCCTCCCGGTTACTCGATTATGTGCAAAAGCCGTCCCGCCAGGTACGACTACAGCCGTCCCGGGGGCGGTGTCGCAATACTTTACCGGACCGAGCTAAAGGCAGAACCGAGACCACTACTCACGGGAGACGCCACTGATCTCTTGGCCGTCGACATCTGGAATCTACGTTTGCTTTGCGTCTATGTCCCCCCAGAATCATCTCCATGGCGAAAATGGACGACGTTGGACCCTTGGACTAAGTTCACGGATGTGGTATCTCTATGTGCCCAATCTACTGACTACGACCTAATCATTATGGGGGATCTCAATGCTAGACTCGGAATCGCCGCCAGACAGAGCAAATGTGTCCCTCCCGCACCTACACGAGTCTCGCCGGATGGAGTATGCAACTCCCGAGGCAACGCTCTGCTCCGTGTATGCTCAGAACTCGGCCTATACATTATGAATGGCTCGGGACAAGACCTCGACCAAGCTTATGACTCACCAGCCCGGTGGACCCCCTATCAACCAAATGGAGAGTCGATCATTGACTTCGCAATCCGTAGCTGTCATCTCGCTGGTGACTCCACATCTGTGCTGGTCCTAGAAGAAGGACTGAACTGGTCAGATCACTGTGCTATCGGGCTGAATATTAAGGCGACACCACCAATGGGTCATGCAGCAAACGTGGCACCGAGACGGAAGGCTGTGCGGCCACAAACTGTGATGACTGAGAAATCGGATCTCGACTTGCTGCTAGACGAGGTACTTGCGTCGGGGGGCTCTCTCGAGAAGGCACTGAAAAAACTCTATGGGAACACTCATGTGGTCACTGCGGTCACAAGTGTCCATACCGATGGCTCCTGTCTAAATGCCAACACACCCCTGGCGCAGGCGGGATGCGGCTGCCACTGGAACCCAAACGATCCACGTAATATAGCTATACGGGTACCGGGAGACCCGACTAACAACCGGGCTGAGCTTTATGGAGTGCTCTGGGCAATTACACACTCTTCGCCGCTGATCACTCTGCACATATACACAGACTCAACCTATGTTATTCACTCTATCTGCCACTGGGCTTCTCGTGCTGCTTCTGGGTGGAAATGTAAGAATGCCGACATCCTGAAGGACATCGCAGAAGCGATTCGCAACCGACACGCGGCTGTGCATTTTTTCTGGGTTCAGGGACATGCTGGAAACGTCAACAATGAGGCTGCGGATGCACTAGCGAGACATGGCGCCACACTGACACCTCATGTTTCCACGTACACCTCGCCGCGGTATCGAAAAATAGTTGCGTCTACCAATCCAGCTCTGCCTGACGTGCCGCAAGTCTCCACCAATCTGCTAGCTATACCAGTCCCTAAGGAAAAAGTCGTTGAAGAACTCGCAATGGTGGCTAGCACCACTGTGAAAGCGCATAGAGGTCGCACAAGGATATCACAGCTACAAACTGCCAATCTGCAGAAGCTGCTCCGCTGTCGCAATGATCAGGTGTTCTGGAAGCACATACGCAGCTGGACGGACAGGAAATCAAAGCCGCCTGGAGTTACTATTGACCAACTGCAAAGAACTTTTGCGCAGAGGATGAATCCGCCGGCCATCCTCCCCCTCTCTTTTGACGAAGCTAGACATGAGCGTATAGCTAGGCTGGTAGCGCTCATCCCAGACATCACGATAGACAGAACTCTGGGGCAATTTTTCTCCCGCCCGTTCACGGAGAAAGATATAGAAGACGCAAAGACACAGATCGCCAAACACGCGGCCACGTCAGCGCAAGGGCCTGATGGAGTCTCGTATGCTGATATAGAAATGATACCCAACGACGAGCTGGTACGCCTCTTCCGGGCGTGTGTGGAAGCTCGTGAATCGCCTTCCGCATGGCTCCTGGCCAAGATTATTGGCATCCTGAAACACCACAAACCTGGGGATGATCCTGACAGCTATCGGATCATTGGTCTTGAAAGCGATCTCCTCAAGACATTGACGCTACTGGTGGCCATTCGCCTGCGTGCTTGGATGGCGGAAAATAACATCATACCACAATCACAGAATGGTTTCAGGGAAGGCTATCGCACGAACAACAACTCGTTCATCCTGAGATGTGCTATCGACAAAGCTAGAGCAATCCAGACACCTCTATATATCTGCTTCGTGGACTTCAGCAATGCCTTCCCATCCACAGACCGCTCGCTGCTATGGTGGAAACTATATCAAAAAGGTGCGGGCGGCCCCCTATTCGACTGGCTACGTAACGTGTACAGTACTAAGGAGTTCGAATGCGCCGGCGGAGGATATTCCCCAGGGAATTCCCCAGGGAATGTGGCGCCATGGACCGCTGTGACCATGTCGTAGGTCACAGAGTCTGGGCTCATGGCTGCTAATGTTTCCGACCCACCCCGCCCGCCGCTGCCCGCCGTCCTCCCGCCCCTGCCATAGTGCGCCGCCATTAAGTCCAGGTCAGCGCGGTCTCAGCGTAGTAGGTAGCTTTTCATTAACACTGTTGACTTGTATCTATTTTATCTATTTTCCAGCTTAATCTCATCTTTCAATTATTAAATAGTGTGCTGTCATTCCTCTTTACATGACTATACACAATGCATATATCTGCCTCACCGCCGTCACCGCCCATCCATATCAGGTCCAAACGAGAATTGAATGACTACGTACGTACGTCCTCGGCGAGGTAAACAATGTGACACAACAACGCGTCCGCGCGCGACGCGCGTGCGGGTCAGTGTAACGATCGGCGCGTGATTTAAAATATATCAGGCACGGAGGAGTAGGGAGGAGTGGGGGCAGTCAATCAACGCGAGCATTGTTGCTAGTGATGCGCGGCAGCCTTCCATGAATCAATCACAGAGCAGGTGAGCACTGAGCAGCTATATCTTATGTATGGAAACGCACCAGGTTCGGTACTCTCAATGAATCAATATCCACTCTTCCGATTATGTGGGATCCCAGTCCCACTGGCACCTGTGGTTGGCCGAGCGCGGGGTGTCCAGCAGGCAGGGCGTTGAGGCTGGGTTGAAGGGGTTGCTACATAGTGGTGGAGTAAAGCCCTACGGTGGTGTGCATGAATATGTTAATGGATGGTGGTGAGTAATTAGACAAGATGATGATGGCGGCGGCGGCGCGACTGGCGGACTCGTGGGGGAAGCGAGGACCCCGGGCAATGCTGTGAGAGGTTAGATACTGAAATGGCCTTTTTGGCCCAAATTCGGGGGGCTCTTTTTCGGCCGAATCCGTGTGCATCGTTATACCAACCCACTTTTTAGGGCCATATCCGTGTGCACAATGTATCTAACATCGCTGGCGACTAATGTTGTGTGCATTGAGTATCGAACTTCTGCCGAGAGCCGATCTGTACGCATAAACATCGACTTAGTATGGTATTTCAGTCAAATATGAATAGATGGTAGATAAAATGGGTGAACAAGAGTAAAAATGAACGTTAGGAACTAGCAGAATAGCAGAATGTATAAGAGGTGAAGTGAAGGTTGGAAAACGATTATGAGTTGAATCAAGAACGCAAAAAGGGAGCTAATCCGAATGCTTGTCCTTCAATGTGGCGTCAAGTTTCGCGATAGCTTTGGCAACTTCTCCAGTACGGGCCTGCCATGCGGCTAGAATGCTAGTAGAAGCAGGACATAGAAATGCAACGAGGCCAGATTGCTCGGCAAAGGGCAGTGGTTGGGTGCTGATAGGAAAGTTTGTAATTGAGAATAAGACATGAGAAGCCGAGAAGTGCAAAAAGGTGGTCATCCCGAGATGAGCATGAACCATAGAACTGAAGGCGCTGCGTCCAACAGGTGCCACAGCCTGCAGGCTGATGTTTGAGATAGCACCAAGGCTCTTAGCTAAACGAGCTGAGGTGAAAACCGGGTTAGGGCCTGGCGCGTTGGCGGATAGCCGGAGCTAACAGCAATGGAACAGCAAGCAAGATAGCACACATGTCTTGCAGGTTCTCGTATCGAGTACACGAATGCGAATGGTTGCGTACGAGGGCAACCGAAATCCGTATCGGCCGCGTCAACGAGTTTGAGGGCAGACGAGGGATGGTTGTGATCGAATGACGGTTGGGTCGGTCAAGGCGCCCAATTTCGTCTACATCGCGACGTAAGCGGAAAGCATCCGAAACACCGGAACCATTGCTCTAACTTGGATGCTGTGGCCACACACCCCCAAACACTGAAAATTGATGTAAATGCTTGCCTGTGAAAAGTTGACCCGAAACAGTGAAATTACATCAGCCAAACACCCTCCGGAACAGAGTATCTTGACTTGTGGGTTTGCAGAGACTGATGTCACATGAGCTGAGGCAACGGAAAACCACCGAACATTACCGCCAAAACCAAAAAATAGGTGTCCCCAGCGAAGTGGATTCTAAGACATATTGCCATTGGTCCAGCTCTTGATATGAGCACACATTGTCGCAGTTATTCCATTTGGACACATAGGATATAGCACATAGCATCATGTATATATACAGTGGGAGGGGCCGAGTGGCCCAAGGCCGCTGGAGGCCCTGAGCGAGCGTAGCGAGCGATAGCAACAACATGGAATGACTGGGGAAACCCTAGAACATGTGGTGCGTCCTCTATCTATAGGCTTGGTCACGTGATCCGACATACCTCCTCCTCGTGCCAGGCCTCCCTGGCACAACAGGCATGACTGCAGGGAGATTCCCCAGTCTAATTCACTTCGTTAAAGACTAAGGTCTCAGCTCTCTATAAGCAGTCTTGATATCTCTCTATCACTATCAATGTATTCACGTCCTTTGTCCATTACATTTTGGTGAGTAACTAGCAGAAGTGATTACAAAAAGGATTATTCTATTCAGTGCCCTGTGGCAGCACCTTGAAATGTGGTGCCCCCTTCCAGTGCCATTACTATTGTGTCAGCAGAAATTCTTTAACATATTTCTGTATTGGCATTGGGCTCTTCCGTGACACACCACAATGCTCCAAACCTCCATCTCTGTGATTAATGCATTAAATTCAATGAACTCAATTCCAATAGGCCTATGATATGTTCTGGAAGACTTCAATGCTTATTTAATGACTTTAGATGTCCAGATCCAGCTTCAGGAACATGTATATTGATATAAAACTAGGATAAGCAGCGTGTCATGGCTTATAAACCTGTAATAAATGAGGGGCACATGGTGGCTGTTTCTAGACCTATTCTATATGTCTATACCTTGAATTGTAACCTTATGGCACCATTATCCACCAAGGAATGCCTGAGATATAAGCTGGTCAGTGTTGTTTCTTATCTTCATTAGTTGCTAATTAGTGCACTAATTGAGTGTGGTCCAGGGTTTTGATGTGAGATGTGATTGAAGATCCTGATTCCCCTTGAAAAGTGGGTCTACCCCCATGTTTCAAACCATGGATCACGTCAATATTGAAATTTGGCATTGTTGCCACAATAGCCTCTAGACTGATCCTGTCATCTAGGATGCATCCCCATTTTTTTGGAATTCAGGATGTCTCTTTCGGTTCTGAAGATGTCTTCTGAACTTCTAGCAATACCAAACAGGCTTGTTATATAAAGGTGCATTCAACAAACTCTTTCCCGCTTCGAATCTTCTCTCCTTTTCCCACTGATGATAATTGAAACACCCTGCTCGCAGCTGCAGAGATACTGAACACGCTCACAAATTCTGGGATATTCATTGTTGCTCTCAGTAGTACCATCATTTCCGTCTCATGGTTGCAGACGCTTGAGCAACACTCGCTTACTCTCGCCCTTCGGTGACGGGGCACCTGTCCCGCTATCATCTCATGATCGTCTTTTCTTTCTGCGCTACGTGTTCGCGTTGGTGCCGAGCTATTGGATATGGTTTATAAACTACTGTTTGTGTCGCATTACCTCCTTCATGTTTTTCATCTTGGCGCCGTAGAGGCCGACAGCTCTTGTGTTTTGACATCTTCGCTGCCATCATCCTGGTCGAAGTGGTGGCATGATCACGTTGATATTTGTCCAGTGAGCCTCTGTTAGCTCGCTTGCTACCACCACAAATATCGCCCTCCCCGGAGCCCTCCGCCCGTATAGATTATCTATTGAACCGCGTCAGAGAGGGATTATGGCCAGACTGCATGATTTAGTTGATTGCCATGTACACATCCGCACTGGCAATGTATCATTTGCGTGCTTATTTCACGAGTCCACACTGTGTGATTCAAAATAAATATAACAAATTATTTTCCGGGAGCATCTCGCGGAGGTATCTCAAAGATGGATTTTCCTCCTTCAGGATGCCTCTAGATGGCATTTTGGAGGAGAAATTGGTATGCATCCTCAAAAAATTATGATCACAGGTAAACTAACCTCATTCTGGAGGCATCTCGAGGAGGTATCTCCAGAATCAAGCGCGCTCTGGCAGATGCATCTTGCAGGCCTCCTGGAGATGCAGGATGGAAGAGCGGGCCGGATTTGGATTTGGGTGGGGTCGATCCAAAGATTATGGGCCTCGAAGGCCCGTTCCTAGTAACATAGGAATAGGGCCTTCGGGCCGTGAGAACATCTTTAAACTGCTGCCAGTGGTGAGTCCTGCCGCGTTAGGGTGAGCGACTGCCGCTCGGCTGGACGCGGGTGCCGGCCTCTCTCTCCTATCCAATGCACACTTGGCCCTCATTTGGACACTCGACCATCAATCGCTCAGTCTCAACGAGCGATGTTGAAGCTGTCCAACATTCCAAATCACCCCCTCCAATCCTGGGACGACACCATTCTCGACTGTGGTTGCTTTGGGGGTCGGGAGACTGAAACTGTTGGTGACTAGTTCGCCCCGGCGTTCTACATCCTGTCAGTCACTCGAGGTGCTCGGGTTGAGGGTCGAGACACCGAAACTATTGGTGACTAGTTCGCCTCGAGGGGCGTTCTACATCCTGTCAGTCAATCGAGGTGGTTGCTTTGGGGGTCGAGACACCGAAACTGTTGGTGACTAATCCGCCTCGAGGGGCGTTCTACATCCTGTCAGTCACTCAAGGTGCTCGGGTGGGAATCAGCACGAAACTGTGGACGACTAGTCTGTCGTGAGGGACACTACCGTCTGTCTGGTACACGTACTCGAGGGTCACTGGCCCTAATGACGCTCTGACCAGGACATCAAAATGATCATCGATTGAAGATCTCACTGAACACACACTCCCATTCTACCCTACTGCATCAAAGCTACGCCGCTACTGCTCACCTCGCCCGACTCTTGGGTACCCCGCCCTAGGAGCTTCCGCTAGCGCTGCCGCTGTAGGCACAACCGCTCGGGGATCGGGCCAGCGAGCGCGGCTCAATCATTTTCGCGTCAGCAGGGGGAGCACGGGATACAGTTATCACATGCAAACTGGGAGAAGAGCGCGCCCCGCATGCTGATGGAGCGCCGAGGGGCGGGATCGAAGAGTTCGAGACCCTGCAATGACGCATCCCAGTGGCTCCACGGTCTATACCTGTCCGGATGCTACCGGATGCCGGGGGAGAGCTCGGGCAGAGACACCGAATCGAGAAACCTATGCGCGATGATGCAAGGTGGCTGACCGAGACCGTGCAAGGACTGGGCACTATATAAACCGGGAGGGGCATGATATTTCCTTTGTCGCATCTACATCGACGTCCCCCTTCCACAGCCTAGCCAATATCAATGGCAGACTCCTCCTACGACTCACAGGAATACGATCAAGAGGCCCTGGCGGACTGAGATACGGACCCTGTGCCTGAAGGGCCCCTCGCACTGCGCAGTGCCCGCTTCTTCGGCCCCTATCCCTGCCCCTATCGCAGCAGAAGCGACGACTAGCTCTGGAGACGCGCTTAAGCCCTCGCATGACCGCCCGCTTCTTGGACAATCGGGCGCTAGCATGGACCCATACAGCGGGGTCATGACTCACGTATCCAAAGGACCTGGCAATGATAAAGGAAAGGATGTGCCAGCAAAGTCGGCAACAGCCCAAGGACTCACGAACGCCTAGTCAAGCCCACGTCCGGAGAGAAGGCCGCAGATAACCGGCAGCGGGTTGACACGGACTTGACTATTATCCAGAACAACGTCGTTACTCTTGCGGCGCGCACGAACTCCTCTCACCGCCAGGTACTTGCCGCTATTGACAGGTTGGGAGCTCAAATCGCCGCCATCACTGATATGACGGCCGGAGACTTCAGCTCCGCGCCTCTGGCTGGCAGCAATCTCATGCGCCCGGAGGACGTCGCGGCTCTCCTACACACATCTGCTGAGGAACAGGCCGCCATCTTAGCATCGACCCTGAAAGAGTCTATTCGAGAGGCGACCACGTCGAACAGGAGGCGCAGCCTCGATGAGGGTGATCCCGATGACGGCGGATTGGCCGTGACGAAGCGCGCCCGCACGGGGGAAAGAGACCTACCGACTGCAAAACTGAGCCCTGTCGGTCCTGCGCCCATTCCCTCGGTAACTATGCCGTCGTCTGGTTGGGGGCCTCCTGCCGCTCCTGCGATTGCTCGGGGAGGTGATATACCTCAAGCCCCAATGGCTCCCCAAGGCGAAATGCCCGGATACTTGGGTACTGGAAATGACAGCCCTCCAATGGCCCAGGCGGCAACATCTGGCTATTACAGCGCTGGAAATGGTAACTCATGGGGAGGAAACGCGCGGGGGCGCGGAGGCTCAGGGATGAGGGGCGGGGCATCGTCACATGCTCCGGTGAATCCACACTTCGCTAGCCAAGGAGGTCAGGGGCCGCAGGCCTTCGTCGAATTCGGGCCAATTGTCTGGGGCGCCAATCCGGCGCAGAGCTTCGGCCACATCATCAATATGCTGCCATCAAATGGATACGGAATCTCATGTGGGACTGAACATCACCGTGGGCACGGGGACCTTGAAAATTTCATTCGTGTGCGCTTCTCAAGCGCAGGCGCTTCCTATGGGTTCACAGCCTGTTCAGTAGAAAATGTAATTAAACATGTTCAGCCGAAGTGATAATATCCCATCAAGCATGTCACACCCGAGCTAGGCCGAGACCCATTAGATATGCTCCGGCCCGGGTTATTTATGCTCATCTGGCATGCTTCAGCTGGTTGGCTGGTGATCATATGGAAGGTGTTGAGTATGTTTCGGCCCAAAATATATCAATGTTGAGCATGGTTTGGCTGAATATATAGGGCTGTATGAGGCACTAGAAAGTGAGCATCAGTGATGCTTGGGCCGAAAAATCAGTATTTGGGGAAATGATTGGGCTGAGGATATAAATGCATATAACTCATTGGACAGTTCGTATTGGGCATGTTTTAGCCAAAAATGGATCACTATTGAAGATGATTTGGCTGACTGCATAGTGAGTATGGAGCATGTTCCGGCCGGAAATAGCATGTTTCGGCCGGAAATAGCAATTTCCGGCCCGGAAATTTTGATTATGACAGCTGCCTGGGTATGGAATAGGACATGTTTTGGCCAAAAAAGTAGGTCCCTATTGAAGATGATTCAGCTGACTGTATAGTGAGTATGGGACATGTTTCGGCCGGAAATAGCGATTTTTGGCCCGGAAATCATGATTATGACAGCTGCCCGGGCATGGAATAATATTCCCGGCCGGGAATTTCTGAACATTTCATCCACTTAACTGAATCAGACATGCTTCGGCCAGAAGTTGCTATTTCCGGCCCGGAAATCTTGATTATGTCAGCTGCCCGGGTATGGAATAATATTCCCAGCTGGGAATTTCTGAACAATTCAGCCACCTAACCAAATAAATTCGGCCAGCCAAATTGCCCGGCCGGGAAATTGCCCGGCCGGGAAATTGTAGCCATATCAGCTATTCCTGGCCAGGGAATTGTGGAAATGTCAGCTGTACAGGCTCAATCAAAACTTGCCGGCCGGCAAGTTGCAATTCTGTTGGCCACTTAGATATGGAACAATATTCCCGGCCGGCAAGATGTGGTCGTGTCCACCATTCAGGGTTCCATTCAACATCTATAGGCTCCCCTGCCGCAACCATGGGCTCGTCTTGCTGAGCAGGTTCACTGCCAATTTGTATATCGGGTGGTAAGCGCAGTTCCGCCAGTTGCTGTACAATTAGACTCTGCTGAAATTCCCTGCGGGCCGCAAGACATTTTAGTGTCTGTGACTGATGTCTGTGGATGGCAGCTGTTGTGGGACGGATAGCAGTACAGTAAGAGCATTTCACCATTTTGTAGGCAGAGGAGGGAGTGAGGTTGATATGTGAAACAGCTCCGCACCAACGGAAATCAACAGTCGGAGTTCCCTCCAAAAAGGAATTTAAACTCTGCACATTTTTTCATCTCCTTCCTTCTTCTTCTGTCTCTTTTCACTGCGCTCATGTCTCTCACCGTTGGCGACTTTTCTCAGGATTACCCTGGCGCTGGCCAGCAATATGGATTGCATTTCCGCACAAGCCAGCCCACAGAACGTATCACTACACACAGTATGTTCTCCATCTCCGCCCCATTCTGCCATTTTTTAATTTGGGGGGGGGGGGGGGGGGGCACAAGACCAAGCCATTGCACGAAGCCAACATAGTCGCGCACAACGGGAGATGGCCGCAGGTCCTGAATCCCCAGTATATCAGCAAAACCTCAATGACGGACCATTTCAAAATCACCAAAGTAAATGCCAAGTCCAACTCTCCCCGTTAAATGATCCTTTTTAACACATCTATGCAGGTTTCTCTGACCACTCTGAAGAACCTGAACCTTTTCATTCCACACCTGCCCAACATGCTAACTCGAACATCTCCCCTTACGATGACTATGGCGTTATGCCGTTAGGATTTTCAACGGTAAGTAGATGATGTTCATTGACCCTACTGTATATTTACATCACACCAAGGTTACGTCCACACCTGCCGAAACCCCATCTCGTCCAGTTCTTCGCAGGCGTACTCAGCCACCTCCCAGCACACCCATTGATCGGCCGCTGGCTCAGGGTGGAATAGGCTCTGACCTGATCGACTCACCACCATCACGAAGCAATAGTGCGAATCTGCGACGCCTCTGCAGGCCTGTCAGGTCACCCAGCCCCTCTGGACGCTTCAACAAAGAGAATCAACCAATCCAGTCGGAGCCCATCTCTTCCGCCACGACTAAACGTATTCGCGATGCGGGTGACGGCGAGGCGGATTTGTCATCAAGAAAGAAATCCAAGCCAACTGCTAGCAGTCTTCCATACTACTGCAAGCTCATTGTAGACGCAGGTAAAGATCATTTCCGTGCAATAATAGTAACATCAGCAGCATGGCTTGCAGGCCCACCCTTGGATGTCGCATTGACCCAGTCTTGGACCAAAGGTTATCAGGAGTTGAAGTCACTAACCGGACTCGACCTCGAAGAGGGTCTAAAACCAACAGCACAAGAGTTGAATATGGTTTGTTTTTTCTTTTATTCCAATTTTAGGTTCGCTTGACTGATGAGATTGAATATGCCCAGATCAAACAAGTTCTTTCCGGCCACCGGGGTCACGTCAAGACACAAATGCGGCCTCTCATACAGTCTCACTACGGCTTCAAGACCGCGGGCACTCCAGACGCAATCAATTTCAATCGGGAACTCCACAACTCGCTGACTATGACCAAGCCATACTTTGCATGGACGGTATGTCTCCGGTTATGCAGTAGAGCACCTTGCTCACATCAATTTACCAGGATCCTATTGCACGTACTCCGGGTACCATGTACCGCCATCCCATCTTCTTGGAGGCG
Source organism: Athelia sp. TMB (assembly GCA_014898675.1). Lineage (NCBI taxonomy): Eukaryota > Fungi > Basidiomycota > Agaricomycetes > Atheliales > Atheliaceae > Athelia > Athelia sp. TMB. The sequence continues at coordinate 21,721 of JACXVL010000263.1, read as the reverse complement.
CTCATTCTACTCTGGTTCAATAGCGCGTCCAAATCTGATGGTGTGCTTCATGCGTCCGCATTCAACCCAAATGGAGAAGGCATACCAATGGAGACTGTAGCCCTACTCATGACTGCGGTATGTTGTCTCATTAGTGCCACAAACTTTCTGCTGACTTACTCAATATGGCCTTGCCGAATTGAAACTCCGACGACTCTGACGTGCGAAAGGGGAGTGGCGGTAGTGTTGCCGCAAGCTGAGCTACCTCGTAAGCTGAGTTGATCTCAGCTCGGAGTTGTGGAGTGATTGACACCTCGAGCTGCCTCGAGGTGGAGTAACTCAAGCTGCCTCGCGAGTTCATCAAGGCACCTTCCTATCTTAGTAACATCTCCCCATTCGTCTTCTTTCCTATGTTCAGCATCGCTGCCAGCCCGTTCTTTTCAATACTATGGTTTTAACTTGCTTAGATGCTTACAGTTTCCAGTGCTGAGTCTCTATCAGCTTTGGACGGTACCTTGGGGCTATGTGCACGGCTCTGATGTCATCTGTGGTGCCTTTATCTGATTTATGATTGCATTTCTTTGATTTAAAATCGCATTTCTCAAAGTCATTCATAGCTGCAGAAGGTATAAATTTCCTGATTTTCCAAAACATTTAGCTCGCACCTCACATGTCTCGCTCTGGTCACTATTCTAGCCCATCCCGGCACTGGCCCGGGGATGAAAATCGGCCATTCGCCCATCCCGAAAACCCTCTGGCACCTCATCCTCCATCTCAACAACAACACTACCACTATCCTCCGAGTCAGAACCAACCTCCGAGTCTGCTATACACCCCTGATGTACGCTGGGCCAGTGATTTACCGAGTCATGGCACACACACCCAACCAGGACACCAATTTCGCCACCCTGACCACCATTTTTTCCAACCGGCGTCAGGCTATCAGTCTTTTCGTCTACCAAATCCTGCTTCGGCCCCTTCGGCTCTTGGAGACCGCACTCAATCCATCACGAACTCGGCCCAAATCGGCACTAGCAGCTCAGCCACGCAATCAAATCGCAAACGCAAACGGCTGACCGAAGTCGAGCGTCAAAATAAACGGCAGACCATAGCGGCTGCTCCAGAGCCCCAAACGCCCGATGTATTCTATGGTATTGGACCCATCGACGTCGGGCAAGCAGCTCCAGCTCAGACTCCGCACCCCGCACTCAGCACAGCCCGCATCCGAGGATCTTCATTAGGATCTCTAGTTAGCCCCTCCCCCGGCACTGGCAACGGGCAATCAACGGCTGCGTCAGACGCCTGGTACCTCGTTATCGGTGTAGATAGTGATGTTGTCGGTTCTTGGCCTGACGGGCGCCCCGTGCCGCTGCCGCCGCCAGCTGAGCTGAAGCTCAGGTTGTCGAGGGAACGTCCAGCAGCAAAGTACAAGCACTTTTGCTGTCGACTATGCGAGTACGTATATGTACTATCTCGCGCTTTTTCCGCCCCTAACTATATTCATTTGCATAGAGATGACAGTACTCGCAAAGTATGGCAGAACACTCAAGGCCAAACCACGTCCATCCGCAATCACCTTCGGGGATTTCATCACAAAATGTGGCTCGATATTGTGGTATCCATGGAGCTCAAGGGTTGGGAAGATGCCCGAAGCCGCTCAGCTGAAGCTCAAAACACTCACGAGCGCGAGCCTTTCTCTCTTGGTGGATTCTATGAGCGGCTGTTGAAGTGGATGCTGTTGATGACCAGGTGCAGCAGTTTACCGCTAAAAAAATTGGTTACCGTTAACTTTGATTCATTCACTAGTCTATACACGCCATTGAGTGCCCAGAACTGAGAGAATTACTTCTTTATCTGGGCGCGGAGCTTGAGGATCGACATATCCCCCACCGCACAAAATTGTCGGAGCTAATTACAGAACGCTTCAAAATCGAGCATGCTGCTATGGTACGAGATCTAGAGGTGAGCACAATTTTAACATGACTCAATCCGTCTCGCTAACCTTGCAATAGTGTTCGCTGGGCCGCGTGGCCACCACAGCTGATGTTTGGAGCCGCGAAAACCTTGATTCACATCTGGCTATCACGGGGCACTACATATCACGGCTTCCAAATGGTGATCTCGTCCTCAAGTCGGAGCTTCTCGCTTTTAGGAAGCTCGAGGGCAGTCACACCGGTGCCAACTTAGGCAAAGTCTTTGTTCAAGTCCTGAAGGAGCTCGGTATCCTTCACAAGGTTCGTTTTACTCTCTTGCCTGATAGTGCGTACTAATTCCTGATTAGATCAGTACAATTACACTCGACAATGCATCAAATAATAATACCATGATGCGGCAAATCACGGATGCACTGAGAGCCGAAGGGATTCCCTTTGATGAGGATGGTAATCGCATACGGTGTGTCTTTCTGTGGCTGTGATATTATACAAAAAAACACTGACACTCTCTATATTAGATGCTTTCCTCACGTGGTTAATATTGCTGTACAAACATCACTCAAATATCTCTCAACGACAACCTTTGACCCTACCGTCGTCGACTTCTTCAAGGCTCAACTTGAAACTCCGGAGGCGCTGAAGCAAGATACCGATTATCGTACGGCACTGGAGGCTGATGTTGTTCAGTCGGCACGGCAGCTGGTCGAAAAATGTCGAGCATCGGGCCAGAGACGAGAGGAGCTTACGGAGACAATCAAGGATGGAAATGCACAGGGTGGCTGGGGCGAGAACGGAAAGCCGCTGCGTGTCGTCTCACTTCTCAAGGACATGGAGGTTCGGTGGTCGTCGACTTTCTTGATGATTGACCGTGTGATCGAGCTGGCTCCGGTACGTTTTCGTGATTTTGCGCTTTCTGGCAATTGTGATACTCAAGTAGACATTTCTTACAGGCAATTGACATTTTCATGAAGAAGGACAAGCAACACTCCATCGCTTATCTCACACTCAAACCCACAGAGCTGCAAGTTCTAGCTGATATCCGAACATTCTTACAGGTACCTCATGTTGTGCAAGAGCTTGTATCCGCGGAGAAGACGCCCACGCTATCGCTTGTACTGCCACTTTACGAGCAGCTTATCGTCATGCTCCATAATCTCGCGGAGCAGCTGCCGAAATTAGCCCATGCTATCAAGGCCGCAACCGCTAAGCTTGAGGAGTATATGGAAAAAACCCGCAAGACCCCAATGCACATATTTGCCATGAGTAAGTTTCAAGTTCTCTGACACAGATGAAGTCTAATTCAATCGCTTTACAGTTCTTAATCATACTATCAAATTCGAGTGGCTACGGGAGCACTGGGGCGAACAAGCATATCAAGACGCTAGACTTATGGTTCGCAATGCGGTATGTAATCAAACATTTTGATTATACTATTTAGTAATACTCATTTACCATCTCGTAGATGCTTGAGCATTGGAGGGCTATGCGCGCACGCGGGACGTCAACACCAATTTCAACGCCCCGCCGTCGTGTCGTAGCAGTGTCGTCGTCGCGTGCGGCCGGCGCTCAGCAAATCGGACTGGACCGATTTGATTCGCTGAGAAGATCCCTGTCAAAGTCAGCATCCGTCGAATCGACAGAATCGGCACCCGAGACATGCAACTCGGAGGTCGATGCTGCTGAACTTGCGCGACAGGCCCGCCTCGAAGATGAGGCAATAGTTGATCTCGAGCTGGATCAATTCATAGCGGATGGGCTTATTGAAAGGGGCCACCCTGAATGGGAGCTTTTCCAGCTCGACATGATGAGGTACTGGCAGGTAAGCGTTCACAGATTCACAACTGTTCAGACACATAACTTACTGTTTTTAGGCTAAACAGGGTTTCTACCCGCTTCTATTCTGCCTTGCTGTGGACGTCTTGCCGGTTCAGGCATCTGCAGTTCCATGCGAGAGGGTATTTTCGTCAAGTAAATTGACAGACGAGTCTCGCCGGTCTAATCTCTCGCCGTTCACTATGGAGATGCTGCAAATTCTTAAGTATCGATTCCGAGCCGAGCGGCTCACTTTTACAGAGGGCTTGGTCTCCGATACCCGGGAGCTCTCCGTGATTGATGTTCCCGCGGAGAAGATTGACGAGCTGCTGGCGGAGGGGCGCATTGGCGAGTTGAAGGATCTGTTCAATGCTTCTTGGCTAGCATACGAGGCGGAGAGCAGCAGTGGCCCAAGAATTGACTTGGACTAGTATTAGTGTACTTAATGAACAAAATTCTCTTCTTTTACTTACTCTGCGGCTTGTCAGAATGGAAATATGGGTTCAAGAGACTACAAGCAGAGCTGCGCCACAACTAATTGCGGAATATTAATGCCGAACTCGAGGCAGCTCGAGGCAGCTCGATGGTTTCTAAGGCTCCACAAGCTGATAGCCCCTGTCACCTCGAGCTGCCTCGATTCCAGCTTCCGGCAACACTAAGTGGCGGTACATATCGACAAACGGGGCGTTGACTTGACGCGTCGCGTCTTGACGTGTTTCAATCGGAGATTGAAAACCCGCCACATTGTCACACTTTCCACGGTCTCCTCTCGCATTCCTTCACCTGCTTTTGTCATTTCACCAATCGTCCCAGACAGAACATGTGCAATATCAAGCGGCAGCGGCGTGTGCATTGTGACGCACTGTCGTCGGCGCATTCAATGTGAAGGCCCAAACAAGAGACCCAGTCGATTTCAAGCAGTTTGGCTTGCAGGTCCAAATATTCTTCCATCAGGTTTGGCATCCATGGCCTGGCAGAGCGTGGCCACAACGTGAGTAGCGGTCAATGACTGCCACGCCGTCATGTTGGGCGGGAAGAAAACACTGCATCCACCGGACTTGGAGTCCAGCAACACCCACGCAGTAGATGCGGGGCGGGACGGCTGGTGGATCGGCGGGACGGCTGGTGGATCGGCGGGGCATCGCGAAAGAGACAAGAAGTCAATCAAGAAATATGCTTTATAAGAGCGGGACGATAGTATAAATTCCCACACTAGCGTCCGGATCCGAGTTCGGACCCGACGGGTTGCCAATGACGACAGATGCCGGGGCTAGAAGTGGAGTGCTTCGAACGATCGGGGATCGTTCGATTGGTCCTATTCGATTAGGTTTGAAAGGTTCCGAATGCCGGTGTGTACCGCTTAAATCGGCGCTGGTGGCGGGACCGTCCCTCCTCCCCCCGAGCGTCAGCGAGGTGGTTAGAGGTTCAGGTTAGGGATGGCGGTTAGTGGCTGGTGCTTAGGGTTAGTGGTTAAGGTTAGGTTAGCTGGTTAGGGTGAGGGATATTTTTTCTAGGCCCCGCAGGGTGTCTTAGGTTAGGTTAGCGAGACGGTTAGGGTTAGGGTTAGCCCTTGCGCGGCCGGGCGTTGGTAAGCGTAATCGGCCATCCTACTTTATTTGGACTTTCGGAATCTTTCTAACCTAATCGAATATGTAGGACCAATCGAACTATGCCTGCTTCTGCCCGAGGCCCGCGCCCCCCGAAACTCCGCCAGCGTATTCCGGGTCGATCCAAAGGTTGCATACTTCGATGAGGGATCGTTCGATTGGTCCTATTCGATTAGGTTTGAAAAGTTCCGGATGCCGGTGGCCGCCCGCCCTGCTGCTTATAGTTATTATATCGGCGCTGATGGCGGGACCGTCCCTCCTCCCCCCCCGAGCGTTAGCGAGGTGGTTAGAGGTTTTGGTTAGGGGTTAGGGTTAGGGGTTAGGGGTTAGGGTTAGTGGTTTGGGTTAGTGGTTAGTGTTAGGTTAGATGGTTAGGGTGAGGAATGTTTTTTCTGGGCCCCGCAGGGTGTCTTGCTCGAGCGTTAGCGAGACGGTTAGGGTTAGGGTTAGTCCTTGCGCGGCCGGGAGTTGGTAAGCATAATCGGCCATCCTACTTTATTTGGATTTCCGGAACTTTTCTAACCTAATCGAATAGGACCAATCGAACTATGCCTCTTACTTCGATTGGTACATACTTTTCAGATCCGTACGTAAGTCCCAATTGAGCAATTCACGGTCCGCAGCCGCACAGGCCATCATTGCCGCCGTCTGGATGTCACGTTGTCACGCCCGGCGCCATTGTTCCTGGCGATGGCTAACACTGCGCGCTCGCTGTCGTTGGCAGCGTCAAAAAACGTCCCGAATAGAAAATGTGGCTGATCGCTTTCAGCCACTTTGACCTCCCTCAACCCCCTGCTTATTCCATGAGCTAATTCCGACGGTGGCAATGCCGGTCTATGGGTCGACGGGCGGCAAATTGCTTGAATCGGGACTTACGTACGGATCGGAAAAGTACCAATCGAACGGCCGCGTTATAAACGCTTTTCTTATGACATTATTTATCGCTGCTTTACAAACAAAACACCAAACAAAGAAAACTGTCGTCTTATTTCGAAAACACGACTAAAGAATCCCAATTAGCTGTATTCGAGGTCGCGTTACGAAGTTAAAAGTGTGAAGTCGTAACGGCGGTCTCGACATCGGGTCTTTTAGCGGGCCACAACAGCCGCCATATCTGTAGCAACATCTCTCACTTTAGTAACAATTTGGCCGGTAACGGCGCTACCGGGATCCAGATTTCAGGGAAGTAGATCTTATACCCCGTAAAACTGATCGTAATCACCCCTTCGTCGCGTCGGGGCACTGCGGGTGGTGTAGCACTGTAATGGCCCTTCTTTCCACACTTGTACAGTGTCAACCACCAAGAATAGGCGCCTCTCGTCTGAGGTCAAAAATGTATGAAATTTGAAAAATTTTGAAGATTTAGAAGGAAAGTGAGGGCGTAGATCATGAATTTACAATAAAAATTTTAGTCGAGAAAGTCACGTGACTGTCCAAATATCGAGTCAGAATTTTCATATCTTGCTCGCGCTGCAGCAAGCTCCTCGTGTGTCTCGAATCAACCTTTTTTCATGCCGGCTCGTACAAAGAAAGCACTCCAAGCTGCGGCTCAACGCATGCCTGGCACTAGGTTCTTTCAAAATGATTTTATTGACTGTATCTTGGATCCTGAAGATCCCGACTACGAGCCTAACAACAGCCCTGACTCCTCGGACGACGACGAAGCTTGGACTTTCAGCTTGGCGGAGGAAAATGAAGATCCCGCCCTCCCCGAACTGGTGTATATGTCTGATTCGGATATGGAAGGGGCTAGTGATGGCGAGATTGGAGTGGGAGAGAAGCGCAAAGCCCCGGGGGACAAGCCGCAAGATGATTTGAGTGATAGTGACGGCGATGACGTTGGATTTGAGGAAGTTATGGCCCTCGAAGCCTCCGAGACTGCCGAGAAACTTTGGGCAAAGATATTTGCGAAGGTGAGTTTGAGCATCCGTTCACGCCTTTAATTCAATTGTGAATTTTTGAAATGTATTACATATTAGATTGCGGAAGATAACCAGCTGCCTGCAAACTCTCGATTGAAACGGCATGACGCTCGCGAGACCATGTACCCAGGAAAAAATGCCGACGGATGGTGGACAGGCGAACTTCTCATTAAACAAGTGCGGAAAATAACTGTCTATTGCCTGACTTGACACTGATTACTCGAAGGTTGAAGAAGTCATTCCAATTTTCGAAAAACTTTATCCTGGGTGTGTGGCAGAGTTTTTCTTCGACCAATCTTCGGCACATGGTGCCTTTTCTTCCGATGCCCTCAATGCTAAAGAAATGAATGTGAGTCCTGGAGGTAAACAGCGAAAGATGCATGCCACCAGGATTCCCGAGGACAATCCTAACCCTGCGCTTCGAGGCCGTGAACAACTGATGAACTTCCCGACAATCGAGGACTCGAGCCACCCATTTGTGAAGTTTAGTGAGCAGCCTAAAGGGATGCGTCTCATTCTGGAAGAGCGCGGTCTTTGGGATATTTTGGTCTCGGAGAATGGTGGTAAGGCGCCAAAAGGAGACTGCTCACAATGCAAACTTTCACAGAAAGCTCGGGATGCACAAACTCGAACTGCTGTGGCTCAGACTTTGTTTGATGATGTCGAAGATGAAGATAGGCCAACTGCGGACATTCTCGCAGCATCAGAGTCCCGCTGGTGCTGCATGCGCAAGGTTCTTTCTCTTCAGTCCGATTTTTTGGCAGAGATCCCGCGCTTGCGGCAGGTCATCGAACAAGCAGGCCACAAGTGTTACTTTTTGCCGAAGTTCCACTGTGAGCTCAATCCTATTGAAATGTATTGGGGTTGGGTCAAAATACGTAAGATTACATTCAGCTATCGTCGGATTTTGCTCATATAGCTCGCTCAGGTCTTCGAGCACTTGCAGATGGCACTTTTCCAACAGCAAAAAGGCTGGTGCAAGAATTGCTTGATGATTGCCCTGTAAAGGTGATCAGAGCGTTTTATCGCAAGACATGGCGATATATGGATGCCTATAGGTATTTAAATCATCAAATCCTCTTCATACTTGGCTGACATCGCGAGCAGAAAGGGACTTAACTCCAGGCAGACTGAATATGCAGTCAAGAAATATAGATCCCATCGCAAAATTGGACCGTCAATTATGATGGATTTATATATAATAAATAACAGAAGCTAGTTACACAGTTACAGAATGCCAATATGTGTTGTAATGGGTGCTTTCGAGCTGTTTGTAAGTCGACTGTAACTTGAGGACGAGGAGAACATACCCGATTAGGTATGTGGCTGTGACAGTGGCGTGGGAAATCCAAATTTGGGAGGCCGATTTTTGAAAACCACAAGGTAATAAAATTTCACTCAGATAGATATATAGATAGCATCTTAATAGACTTGTTTAACCTATTTTCAAGTGATTTCAAGGTGATTGTGGTGGGAGGAAACAATTTTGCGTGGTGGCTGTGGCGGAGGTCGGTTTTGAGCGGTTGACACTGTAGCCGCGATCTCGAGAAGGGCCTGTATATCGCCGTGCGGAGAGTTCTTTTTGTATGTGCTTGCGGATAGCATTTGGGTTGGGGTGAGTAGATGGGTGATTAGGGGGTGTAAAGGTAGAAGTGAAAGAAGATTTGATTCCCATATTGAATCCATGGCGAAGACCACTGGTAATATCGAAATACTTTTCGTCGAGGCCAAATTCATGTATAAGCCTCTCTCATGCGTCGGCACGCAGAGGGGTGATAGTGGGAAGGAGTTCAGATGGAAGAACAGGGAGTGTGTTGACATTGTCGTCCAGGTGTGCGACGAATCGCTCTGCAGGGTTGTGACGTTTCCCGTAGTGTCGAGATCGAAATGATCAAGGAGTTTGAAGAGGTCGTTCCGGATCAAGGACCTGAACGGTTTCGAGAAGCGAGTAAGATATCTGAGAGGGACAGAGTGAATGTAGAGTATGTAGATGAATATCGTCGCCGCCGTGCAGAGGAAAAAACTTTCGGTGGCACTTGCTCCTTCCAGCGCAAGACAAGTTACCGCCACTCCGTATACTGCGTGTCGATGCTCCTAGTTATTGTGAATCGCCCTATTAAATGATACGAGAGGCGAGAGATCTCGGTTCAATTTGAGGGCGACCTTTGAGGCACAACTCCGTGTCCGGTTCGGATTACGCAAAGGGCCTCGTGCCGGTGTCATCCTATATATGAGTGGCGCTCTTCCCCACGCCCCTTGAGCTTCAACCACTCCCATTTGCACCGCACTTGCCATGATCTCTCTATCTTCTCCGAGGCGATTCTCAGGCGAATGGGACAAACGAACACCTCCCATAGATGGTCTTCGGGTTGAAATGACTAGCATTGGTGGTATCGAGCCCGGAGACGATGGTTCCTTCTCAGACTTCACGCGGAATCCACAGGAAGTTAGCAGAATGAGAGTGCCGGCGAAATATTGGGCTGCCATGGTCCTCTTGGATTGGTATATATCATGCGCTCAGTTCACTCATGATCAGGCAACTCGAGATGCCAACAAGCCAAGTGCCAGCGCCAGGGATCGTGATGTAGCGAGCGAAGTAGCCAACTATGCCTTGGAGCACGCGTACTATCATATGCGCTGGCGCACTAAAATCATCGAAGAAGCTGACGAAATGATGAAAGCAACTAGGGACATAACCACCGTGACCATCCCATCGCTCCATAAATGGTTGTGGCAGACAGCGTTCAACAAACACGAGGAAGGCTGCACCAGGGAGGAGGCACATGACATCAATTATATGAGCTTCTATAGCTTAGTAAAAACTCTCGGTGAGCTCACTCTATACTGAGTAGCTGCAAAACTTTAACCTATCCTTACAGAGCCGCAGTGGGAGAAAGCTATTCCGTCAGCACTGCTTTGGCCAGACGCAGATGGATGGCCCGGCCTTTCGGCTGGCTGGAACGAGTCCATTCTTGGAGACAATCCCTGGTGGAATGGGCCGCCACAGTTGCCACAGGGACCCCGCGCCACCAAGCCCGACTTCAAACCAGTCTTGAAATTTCTCCGAACAACATATACTGGTCTCAGGAAGCGAGTCGTAGTCGCGGCAAAAAAGTCATGTCCGGAGGAAGACGGGATGGGTAAAGGGAAAGGAAGACGGAAGACGACAGAGAAATCCAAGGAGCAAGTCAGAGCCAGGGTTGATAAGAGGAAAGTGAAGGCTTCAGAAGCAAAGCCAGCACCATCAACGCCGGTAAGACGTGAACTAAGATCGTCAAACACCAAAGCGCAGCCGCATTTAATAGAGTGCCACGTGAGTACGACTCACCAGTCACTTAATCTGGATACGGCGGATTCCAGCATCATGTCAGATCACGCTATAGAGAATGCCAGAGACGCGCCAAGCCAATCGGACACGACTAACGTCAACCCACAGCAGCCAAGCCCCCTATTGGTTACCAAAGACTTGATCAGTGAAGGTCACCGAGATCAGTTCGCATTGGATTTGGATGAAGGCTTGGCAGCTTTAGAACCGGACGGTCAAAGTACAAGGATAACGCAAACATCAGTGAGTCGCGTTTCGCAAAAGCGGCCCCGGACCAGCAGCACTTCGCCTTCAGTAAAGAGCCATACGAAGAAAATTCGAACGGAAATGGGAGCCCAAGTGGCCACACATGCGGGCGGGGATAGTGCACGCCAGCTGTCTGTTGTTATATCCAACAGCCGGCCTGATAAGGCTTTGGTAAGGGATACCTCGCTGGCTTCTGCGTCTGGTACGCTTCTCGTTAGTTTTCGTCGTTTCATTCCCCGTAGGGCCATATTGATGAATGGCTGACAGCCGGATGGGGCCATGTCTCATGCAGACGTCAATGGTAACCCAGCTCCACTTTGTATGACATTAAATATCTCTAATCGCTGCCTGATCATAGTTGTTGCTGGTGAAGTTGCAAGAATTTCGATCGAAGAAGGTCCACAGAATCACAGGCTGCTCAAGAAACCTTCCATCAGGAATGAGGTAGGCATAATCTCTTCGAAAGCGGTAATCTCCCTGTGTTTGCACGTCTCATATCCTCTTCGACCTCAAGCCAGGCTCAGGAGCGGCCCTCGTGAATGAACCTGCTGTGCGTCATATAGATTTCACCACCATGAAATCTGGTACGTTTCGATATGCTGGTTTGTCACGTGTTCTAATCGCAGCACATCAGCCACTTGGAAAAAACGGTGAAAACATTTCAGACGCTATACACCCCAAGATTATGATGGCTCATATACATGGACCAGACGGCCAGAGGTTTCAACCAACCTATTCCGCAGACCAGTCGTCGCGCAAGGACCTAATCATATGAAGGCCAAGTAAAGCAATCATTAATTGATAGTATGTCAGTCTGATTCACATCCCCTAGCAAACGCACAGATGCCTCTGTAGACGCTGAGGGTTTCTCTTCAAAGCCACTAAAATCTCCTAATCTTGACGATAAGCATCACTCAGGTCAGAGCCTATCAGAAAATATGTTTGTTTGCTCATTAGTGGTCTTTTAGGCCTGCTTGAATGCCTGCCCCAGCTTACACCCACTTCCGCCAGAAATAGAAATAATCCTAGATGGCGTGACTGGGCGCCCCATTGTGGATTGAATGGTCAGTTTGATGTGATTTAAGCAAGTGCCCAAATTGATAAATCATACATGAAAGACCACTCTGATTCGTCACAAAGTCCATCGCCATTTGACAAGCGCAAGGCGCATCACCGAATTGGACTCACTAGGCTATGGGACAACGACTCTGATCCCAAATCGGACGATCTATCATATTTCCAAACTGAGCCAATTTCCTTACAGTGGAGCTCGCTGGGTGAACATGACAATCAAAGTGGTATCAGTAGCAAGTGAGTGAGGCATTGACATGGGAAGTAAAGGTAGATTGAGCCATTGGCGCAGCGAATGCAGAGATGTATCACCTTTACACGGCCTCGACGGTTCGACATCGCAAAACTCAAAAGTTGTCGCTCTGGAACAGTGGGTGAATGGGTTGCCCAAAGCCGCCTTTCGTGACACCCCCACGCCCAAATTGGAGCGTATGGCTCGATTTCACCCACCGCCACTTGAATCCTTGTCCTCTCGAGAACTTTTCTCACCGAGGGGTGAGACTGCATTCGGCGATAGTGAGCATGTACCCATTGGTACGGAGGCTCGAAAGATTTCTGAAGAATGGTCACTTGAATCAGCCTCAAATGACTATAACGATGAGTAGGTGTGTACTGAATTTAAAACATTTCCGACTAACCTCTTTGTCGACCCGTTTAGCGAAGGGACTCACTCATACCAGTTCGCGGCCACCAGCACATCAGATGCAAGTGAATCAGGAAACTCGTTTGTCCCCTTTGAGTGCTGTATAGCTGCGCACACCGTGACTAACACGCTTTTCAGACCCTCACTTGCCCCGAAGCCCTTCGAGACCCCCTTTGCCGCTATTAATCGAGATTACGAGGTTCCTGTGGTTCGCTCACTGCCACGAAGTGGAGCATCTATCAACGATAGAAACTCCCCTGAGCTTGCTCCATCGTTCATGGACGATCAAGCAGTTATTATGGGAGAATCATTAGGCGCCCTTGCGCATGTGATTCTGCATCAGGTTGAGTCTCCAAAATTTCAGCTCCAACTGAACTGAAGAGTACTTACGACACTATAGCGGGATGTCTCGGAGGTGGATGAAGCCCTCAGAGGGTGGCACGACTGTTTGACGTCGCTGCCAAAGCTGCTGCTAGAGACGGCAGTTCTAGCTGTGGCAGATCCCCTTATCCGAGCAGTCTTAGTGCGTCATAACCACTGATATAAGCTGCGGTGCTGATTGAAATCATCAGGAGAAATCCTTAGAGTATTTGATGGCAGCGAAGGATGCCTCCTCGGCACACTCTCGTCAACTATCGACAGAAGGGATGGCATGTCTTGAGATGCTCCGGGAGCTCATTGCATGTGCACTTAAAAATACTTGAAGCATCGCGAGGAAAATTCATGAAGAGTTGAAGTCGTGGATGTCTTTTAATCAATAGTGATAAGGGGGCTGCGGTGCACGCCACGGCGACAACATTTTTCACTGAATTTTACTGTTCTCGCGGTGTGACGCGACACGGGGTGTATCAGCGCGACCGGACGATTTCTTTCGCGTCCTGCCAGCAGTGGTCAGTTCGGACGAGACAAATGACATCGGAATCGAATTCAATGAATCCATATCTGACCGTAAGATTTCGATCGTATGTCTCTATAAACAAGTTCAGAAGCTTTGCGAAATCAATACGGCGGAACCTGGCACACAGTACGCCTTCTGGTTCTTCCTAGTTATTGAATGTAAATGTATTTCAGCGTATTTGATTGGTACATTCACACTTGTAGCTATTTTCACAGTCTCCTCGCGTGTGGGCGGGTCACAGTACCGACCTGTCCTTTCGATTAGCTAGGCTCAACGTATCATACTGGTTATTGTGATTTTTAGGAATACATGCCCAGCCGCTGACGGCCAAATTATCTCGGCAGGTGGTTTTGTCGGCACGATTAATATCACACATCGAAAAGTCCCTCGCCACCTCGTTCGCTGGCCATTTGCATGCCCTTGACCAGCTTACTCATCTCGCTGACATCGACTTCGCCTTCGCTGTCGTCGGCGTAGCCCAGCTGCCTCGTCGGCTTCCGTTTGTGAGCAGTCGCAGGTGTGGTAGTGGCCTTTGCACGAGGCACCTTGTAATATGCAATGCGTGCCGCCTGCAATCATTCGCACCGCACCGTCACCGGATGAAGTATCTACCTTACTGAACGAATCATGATTCAAGCATTGTCATGGCCCGTAAATTCATCTGAAACGTCTGCTGGCCGTTGCGCGATGGCAGGACAACAAAAAATACATGAGCTCCGACAATGTCTCCCGGTTTGCAAGAAGCGGCTTGCGTGTCACTATAACTGGTCGAAATTCGTTAGCGCGTTGAAATGCTGTTAACTTGAGGTCTCACGAACCTTATATTTCCTGGCACCCCAAGTAGACATTACAATAGCGCACAGGATTGTCGTCAGTGTGCGCGAAGTTTCCTTTCTCCGGTCTGATTAAAGCGCCGTGCGGGTCAATGAAGCCTTCAATCGCGACGTCTGCGTGGCGTTTATCCCTGGTTTGCTTGGTGAAGAGCCGGTTGCCTATGTTTACCATCGATCGAGGCAATAGTCTTCATCCGCCTCCTGGTTCAACCAACATCATCATAACAACAGCTCCCTTCGTGACGTGCCAGCTCTTCAGGGAATTGATCATGATATCCGTACAATCAGTCATGCTGTGACTGCTGATAGATCCGGTGGTGAGGTGCGTACGTGGGGAGGTGTGTGCGTGTGAAGGCTCGAACATATGGCCAACCTAGCGAATGTGAGTATAAGGAGACTTAGGGGCGGATGCCCCAAATATTGTGAGAAACGAAACACGCGAGGCCGAAATTCCAAATCGGTCCATAGACAGCCAGTCCGCGCAGCGCAGTCATCCACGCTTCAGACGTCTGACGCCGTGCTTCTTGCTCTTGCGCCTCATGCCTCAGCTTCTCGTCATGCTTCAGCTTGCTGGTCGGCCCCTGCCTCAGCTACTTTCGCGCCTACTCCTTGTTCAATTCGCGCTTCAACCTCTTGTTGTTCCTGGGAAAAACTGTGTCGATGGACGAATACAAAAGCATGGAGTGGTCACGACTGACCTCTTGAGTGGCCTTCTGTTTCTCATATTCCTTCATTGGCAGCACTCCTATCAATCCATCATGTGTATCTTTTATGATGCAAAAGTGGCCCAGGTGGCCGGGACTGATTCCTGAATTCTCGAACACCACGTGACCAGGGTGAACCCGTTGGATCGCACCGATGATCATGGCTGCGAACCAGTAACAGTTGAAGTTGAGAATATCATACTCAGGTCGACTACCCGACACAACATTCAGGCGTGCGGCCGCGATAACAATTTCACGGTCAAGAAAGATTCAACTAGGCAACGCGTGACTTGCGGACATCGAAAGTTGATGGGGCCTGGAGCCCTAGAATTTCACACGGGTCCTCTCGATTATCACCGCAAGCAAAGTGTGTCAACATGCTCTTCCCTCATTTTCGCAGCGGCCTTCTCAGATTTGTCTCTCGTCTCTCATCCATCATGTCTCAAGACTCCGCCGAAATTGTCAACTACCTTAGCCCTGGTGGTACCCCAAACTCTGACAGCGTGGCTGTATGGGTAAACCACGTCGCCTCGCCCGAGATGTTGGCTATGTCACGAGCTTATCATGTCGTTGGATTGATATGGTGGAAAGAGAGTACGGGTGCTCAACATGAAGCGTTGGAGATCCAATTCGCAGGTGGCGCCCAGAACAAGACCACCGCTTGGCTCTTGGTTGAACGAGGCGGCGTGACAGCTCGAACACCTTCTCCCTCTTCCACCACAAACTCATCAACAGCTTCCTTGAACCGAAGTGCTGATAACTCTGGTCAGATATCCTCGCAACGTACTGCGAATGACACTGTTGTTGTCTCCAGCATCAGCCCCATCAGCGGAACCCCCTCAACGTACAAGCAACTCGCTGAATTTACTATGCTTCCCAACTCAGACAATCTTCTCACACTCTGCGATCTGGCCGCACTTTTGCGCGCTGTGTCGGAGAGTCGACCTGAGTATGATATTCTCAATTCCAACTGTTACTGGTTCGCAGGCATGATCATCGGTGCGATCCAACGGGTTCACCCTGGTCACGTGGTGTTCGAGGATTTAGGAATCAGTCCCGGCCACCTGGCATGCTTTTCCATCACAACAAACAAGGATATAAAGGAAGGGTTGACAAAAGTGATGCCCCAATGGGATATCTTCAAGTTTCAATATCAGAGCACAAAGACCACCCAAGAGGTCAGTCGTGACTACTTCATGCTTTTCTGGTCATCCATTGACACTGTTTCTCCCAGGTGAAACAGGAGGTTGAAGCGCAAATTGCACGCGAAACAGCACGAGCCGACCATGAGGCTAAAGGACGACGAGTGGCTGAGGCAAGAGCCGACCATGAGGCTGAAGCACGGCGCGCATCGGCCGAAGCGTACCAAGCTGAGAAGCTCGCACTAATCCAACAGCATAAGGCTGAAATCAGAGATTTGAAATTGAAACTTTCCTTGGCCAAAAGCAGGTGTGTTGCGAGCCATACATTGGAGAGATTCGCATTATCTAATCAAACCACCTCCCAGTTCTTGATCGGACCACATTATATGACAGTTTTTTTTGAAGCTTTATTATTCCCGCGCACGCACGAAGTTTTCCGCGACTTCGGGCTCTTTCTGTCATTTTTCGCGCGAGTGTGACCACTTTTTGGACTTAGTCAAATTAGGGAGTATCACAGTGGACGGTGTACGGGTGGGGCCAACGGGACGGGAGGCGTAGCTGGACACAGCGTCACGGGAGCGGGAAGCAAGAGATGATATCGTCCCAATGTGTCTACGCCCGCCTGTACTGCTCTACTGCTACCGAATGCCCCTGAACACTCCCTCATGAACGCCTCCTGATTGATGATCTCTCAGGGTCTTCTGTTGTCGAAGGTCGAGGAGCAAGAGCGATTGTCTCAGACTTATAGCTCCCGACCTTCGACTTAGCAAGCCCTCGTTTTCGCAGGTCTCGTGCCTCGCTCAGCGAAAACATCCATGAACGCCTCCTCGCCTGCTCCTGCCCTGCGTCTCCTCAACCATCCCGGCCCGGTGCCGTGGCTGTGACCGGCTACCAAAATATGTCAGAACTATATATGTGATATTGAGATGATATATACTGTAGGGAAGTGTATGGAAGAGACCGCCTCCAACTCGTGACATCGAAATTTGTGCGGGAGTTAGCGACCAGGTCGCTGTGACCTGTGACACCTCGCGGGGGTAGCGACGCTGAGGTTGAGACCTCCGACGGGCCGGTATCAGCCACGCGAGGCCACGCGTTTGGCAACAAGACTCATATTCAACTCCGCGAGTATCACAAAGCCAATTTACCATTTGATGTACAGTATTACACAAATTTAGACTTATTTTACACTGCTACAACGAGGCACTCGGAAACGGGTTGGATCGCATGCCAGTGTTAGAAGCCGGCCATGGCATCGCATCTTCCGAGCACACAGCCATCCACGAGGGCGGTTTTTTGCGTGGTTTGGCTGAGGGTGATGATATTTGGGCCTGGGATGCTAGCACGACTCGTTTGAACACTCAGCTATAGTATTAGAAGCCTTCTAATGGATTTCATTCGCGATTTTTGCGATTTTTGCGATTTTTTGCGATTTTCAGCACTTTTTCGTGTGAACAAAAAGCTGGTAGCACCGAGAGGCTTGTGACCGGTGACCAACTAGTGAAATTAGCTACGAGACCAACCCCCTGTGATCTGTGACATCTCTACCATACACCTCCCTACAGTACTGAATAACTGACCTCCATGATCTTAACTGCGAGCCTACAAAAGAGATTGACGGTGTGGCAAGCATATCGCGGACACATCGTGGACAAGATATCAGACAACTAATATCTCCGAGTGTTCTGCGCCCTCGTCTTCACCGCACGCCAGTCAACCACCTGCATTTCCACCCATGTCACATTCCGAACCATCTGATGCTAAAAGCAGGGCGCAATGGAAGTACAGGCATCCTTCCGATCCACTGTACGTCTCAATATCATTTTGATCTGATGCCTGGTGTAGATTTTTTTTGCAGCAAGAAAGAAGAGAGGTTGGCAAAAGATCGTGAACGGAAGGCTCGATGAGTGGTTCAAATATCTGATCCAGTCAAACCCATGGCACTGACTTGTTTTGCGTAATGTAGATCTCGACGGTCGGCCGATTCTCTTCACACAATGCCCGCGGCGCTCACACATCATACGTTTGCAGAGGCTTCAATGGTATCGGCGGAGACGCCCGACCGCAGTCAACGTAGCTGATTTCGAGTTCAAATCAGCCAGAAGCTGTCTCGGGCGTGTGCTTGCTTTCATTTTATTTCAGAATATTGATATCAGCACCATAGGAATGTCCAAGAGGGAGCTGGCGCGGCAGGAACAGCTTATAGCCGGCAACGAAGCATCTACGAATCAGGATAGCGAGTTCAATACATATTATGAGGAAATTCTCCAGGGCTCCCAGCCTGTGGAGATCAGCCACGCAGGAGGTGAGATGGATGCTCTTGCGGCAGCCTCGGTGCCTCATCCATTCAAGGCGTGTTGGCGGGGCAGCGAGAATCCTTTGGGGCGAACACCAACGGCCCTGAACACTTCACGGTGGGTGTGGAATCGAGAGATGGCATGATCCAATTGGTCAAGGGTAGTTTCGTCGAGATCAAGGCGACGTGCAATATAACAGGCATCCATAAAGGCAGCAAAGCAGCTGACCATCTCTGTTGGCACCAGGCCAACAAGAGCTGAAATATAGACCTTCATAAGAGCCTTAGAGTCGTCACCAGTCCACTGCTTGAAGCGGCGCCCATGTGGGAATTGTCGGAGTGCTGGATAGCGTGGTACACATGCAATACTGAGAGCAGTTGAGTATTAGAAGTAGTTTTAATATGATTTGCTACTTACCGACGATCGGTCTCATCTATAATCTCCTTCGCACGTGCTTCACCTTCTTCACCCACCCAGGTGACAAGGTGGTCCTTGAAGACGCCTTTGATGAGCTGGTGGAGAAGGTCTGGGGATAGCATTTCATGAATGTCGGCGCGGGGAAAGTCTGCTGTGAATGGCTGCAAGCATTAAGGAAAAGCGTTAATGAGGTTGTTCAGTTGAAATGGTGAATGACGCACAATAATGTCATCATCAATCCCATACTCGTCCCACAGCTGCTTTGAGTCCAAGTTGTTTAGTAAGTCTTGTGTGGCTTCTCATGTACGTCGTCCACCTGGCCCATCAAGATTGGTAGGTTTTGCGGTGCATCTGAATGTAGCAATTAGTCATAAATGGTCGACGTAGACTGATTATTGTATATACATACTTTGGACACCAATTTTGCACGATCCCTGCCAGCAGCACCTGTTCCGGGTAATCGGCAATGAAGGCAGCAAGGTCATATATGACACGCCGCCAGTGGCCATCAGGACATTGCCGCACAACAAGTGTTGTCATGGCGGGACCGAGAGTGCGCAGAATGGCTGCGATTGACGAATGATAGAGCTGGCGTTTGAACTTGCGGAAGGGAACGTCATTGTCAAATTTTCGGTCTCCTATCAGACATAGACAATTAGTTAAGTATGCAATGGTCGCTGTATATGAAACACGCACCCTTGGGAATTGCGAGAAATCCTATGGGAATAACAGAGTTGCGATGGGCACGACGTACGGAGTTATGAACATTGGAAATTGAAAGGTACAGTGGGTGGTATTCGAAATGCCCTATCGCAACTGACACTGTTGTCTTGTCAGCACCCATTATTACTCCACAGTACATAGCACCCTGAGTTGTCGGATCAGGATCATAGATATCGGTCTAAGATTTATGTCAGCACTGGTATAGTAAGTTTGAGACTGCAAAAAACGCACACCATGCCGCCAAGCAAAATTTGCCGACATGAAATCACTCCAGCGCCTCTTGCCAGTGGAGTCAGTTTCAGTGTATGGAGTATAGTCGAACTGGGTGTCAAATTCTGGGTTACTGAGGAGGTTTGCGATGACCACATCAGGATCTCGATACCAGACGTCATATCGTGCAAGCTGCCAGCTTGGCGTGCCCCGACCAATGGCTCCAGAGTACGATGTCGAGAAGCATTTCCAGGGAGCATTGCCGTGTGCAATAGTTGTGGCATACATCTCGTCGTAAGAGGAGAATGGTGCACCACTTGTGGCCAAATCTGGGCTCGAGTCAGCCTCCTCGGCTTCTGCCATCTTGGAAAGGCCCTAAATCTCCATCAACTCGTTAATATTCCACCTGACATATCCTCTTTACGATATAAAAAGTCTGCAATGCGGAATTGAGCTGCATCTTCGAATGGAGACCAATCTCCCGGTTGCCCAAGTTTTGGAGGTGGTGGTGTGTCGGCAGGAAGGGTACTTCCTTCAATGTCACATGAATCAGCTAGGGCCCAGGTGAGTAAACAGTAGGAACAGAGGAGAGAGAAACACTCACCGGACAAGAATGGGTGATGCTTCTTTGTGGAAGAAGCTCTTTGGGGTGGGGGTGATGGCGATGGGGGTGGAGGTTTCATCAGCAACTTGACACGTTGCTAGGGAGCACCAGAGTAGGTAGACCCAATGTCTCTACCTTGCTACCCCTCTAGTATCGGTGCTAGGGCTAATTAGACATGCCGAGCTCTACTGATGACTTGTAGCGCTTGCAAGTATACTGGACAACATTTCACGTTTGTAGTAGTTCTAGTACATGTGTATCAATATTGCTCTAGCCTGCTAATACACGGCCAAATCAAATCAGATCATGTATACCTACAATGTACGTGTTAGTAAATTCCAGCGCAGAATGGATGGATGGTGACACACACCCATTAAGGCAGATGCGAGAAAGCTCTGCAATATACTGATCAATACTCGAAGACGTTGGAGACTGCCAGTAGACATACCTTATCTGAATACGACGAGACTGCGTGGGTCGGGCTGGCTGTCAATGATTTCATCCTCAACAGGATCGATCGCCCCCGCAAACTCTGAAGCTTCACTGATAATCTCATCCCACAGTTCTTCAGACATCTGAGTCGATTTCTGACGCCAGGTTCTTGCTGATTTGCCGTAACGAGCGTCATTGAAGTGGTTGGGGATGCGCCGTCCATCTTGGGCCAAGTCATAATCCAGATACTCGCCAGTCTTCCATGCGATGAGAGCACGTTCCATCTACCAAAGGTTTGAGCGCACAGGAAAGAGAAGAGACAATACAGTGACACACCGCAGCAGCGCAAAGCGAGATGCCTCCCGTTGGTTTGCCATACTTCTTGGCCACCCACCTAGGATTGGCCACAGACGTCTGCTGGAGGTGAGATGCAAAAGTGTCGAGTATGATATCGGACTGAAGAGGGCCTTTGTAATCCTGTTGCCAAAAGAAACTTTAGTACATAGGCGGGAGGTGGATGGGATACGTACTTCGTCGTAAGGGTCTCGATAGCAGTAATTGAGGTCCTCGCGTGCCCACTTTACAAAAGCTGCACAATCTTCTTTGCTGAGTATACCGCCATCAAGCTTTTTGAAGCTCTTCTTGAGGACGACAAGGGCGTGTTTGCCGATTGCGCTGCGCCAGCTGGTCAGAAGAGTTTGAGTCTAGAAAGGTGAGACCGGTGAGGGAACGGAATCAGAATTTCGATCAGGCGGAATCAAATTTTGACAGCTGGCGGGCCGCGGCATGAATATGAATACTCTTTCACGGTCAATGACGGACAATAATAGCCCCATTTACTGTTTTGGTCATTTTGCTGCGTGTACACGCATGTACACGCGTGTAAGTGCGTGAAAGCGCGTGTGATCGAGTGTGCACGCGT